>STHD01024162.1:0-15728 GCA_016170015.1 Anopheles longipalpis
TGACCAAGATTCCAATGTTGTTCCGCACGGTCAGGTTTGAATATAGGTTGAGTCTCGTGCCTTCCGGGACGAGAGCATCCACTCACGCCGCAGGAACTCGCAACCAACGATCGGTAACTGGATCGTAGCCTTCCTTCCCCTTCTTTTTAATGTTTCTTTCGATGTGTTTTTGCGGTGCATAAAAACCACGTGGAAGAAAAAATTCGTACATCCGATTCTTTGAGTGTAAAAGGGCTGTCCAAAAAAAAAGAATAAAAAACAAAACAAATCGGCCACTCGAAACCAGTTCTGAGATCGTCGGTAAGTACGCCAAGTCAAGAATTTACGGGAATCTACCGGAATGACGGGATGTGTTTTTTTTCGGGAGTTCCTTTAACATAAAACCAGTTAGCGTAAAATGCATTGGGCGAAATTTCTCTCCCGTCCCGTTTTATGCTTTCGACCACCATTATTGACCAGACTGCTGGTGGGTTTGGCGAAATATTGTTGCTCCCTTTCGTTCGTGAAAAAGGGAAGCGGAGTGTAAAGTGCACCAAGTTGGAGGACAGTAAAAATTAATCAATTTAAAGGGGAGAGAAGTTTTTAAGTGTTTCTTTAGCGATCTTTCTCGCTTTTCGGAGATTGTATACAAAACGTTGGTCCTTTCATGCCATCGCAGAAACACAGATTACGGCCTGCGGCGCTCGATCCTTGCAGATACATTCCGCTTAATGAGCGTTGGAAGGCGGCATGGAATGATGATCATTAACTTCCCTAATGGATAAAAGCACCTAACCGATGGGGGGTGTAGCTCTTTTTTCCACCTAACGTCAAGGTTGGAACATGGCGTGCAGAAATAAAAATAATGTTATATTTTAGCTTTTATCGATCCTGTCGACATGATGTGTACATATTTGTTTTACATTTCAAATGATTCATTTTATGCGCAAATGTAAAGCTGTTGCGACTACACCAGCAAGGTGTCATAATTTAGTGATACAAGAAACGAAACATCTTCTGAATTTATATATTAAACGCATGCAATTTCGGATCTCCTTCGTTTTGTTTCTGTTTGTAATAATGTAGTTTTATTCCCCTACCAAACACACACCCTTGTTCTTTGGGAAATTTCTTCGAAAGGATACCATTTAATGGTTCGTGAAGCTATCAATTGTGGTACATTTCCTTTCACTTTTGGTGATGTTGCCGAGTATTTTGATTTCTTTATTTTTATCAAAGGGATGTTATACCAGAGCGTGTTTTTTTACAGCAGAGTATTCATTAAGATATTATAGTGCATTACAAATTACCATAATTAGCCATCCAAAGTTTACTAAAATAAACGAAACTAGTTATATGACGTGATGTAGCTCTTCATCATACTAGCTCAGTTAAGGTAATGATGATATGGTAATGATTTCCAAAATCTCACACTAAATTCTTCAAAACTAGTTAAACTTCAGCTGCTGATCTTCAAAATCAAGAGGACAAGAGCTCCCTTGTGATAGTCACTGTAGCCATGGAATGTTGCTCTATCCTCATCAACAAAAAGAACTATCTAAACGAATATCAGAATTTGTAGATATTCAACCAGAACTTTATGAGTGATAATGCAAAGTTGCGTCCTAGCTGAACTTACTCTACATGTGCTATTCTCCAAATTCACACGATTTCCCCTGAATAATAGCTCCAAACCCTTCATTTAGAGAGTGAAAAGAATAATGTTGGAAACCAATTTTCCTGACATTATAGTCCTGAGATTCAAATCCCCTTCTTGTCACACCGATTGAAGGAAATAATTCTCAAACCAAGTCGTCTCACATCAAATATGAACGCTTTGTAGCATGAAATTTGCCGCCTAATAATGTTCAATGACACCGAAACAACTTGACACTGTATCAGTAGCAGTTAGAACACATTCAAACAAATCGCCACATGTAAGTCATCAAGCGGTGGGGAACACGCACACCGCAATTAAAGCTGAACCACCACTAACCTTCTACTAACCACACGCACTAAATCATCTGCAAAGCTATTCGCGTTCAACCTAATTGCCATCGATTCCGGTGTCGACGCAGTTCAACACTTCAACCGGGGCAGTCGGCTATTAGAAAGCCATCTATTAACGCACCCGGCCTATGCCACTTCCGATGTGTAGCGTTGAAACATGTGTTTCGTGCCGCCACTGTGACAGTTGTGCTGATAGGTTCGGAAACACACATATATTCGGGATCTTCAAGGCGTATCGTTTTACCGGATCGTACGAAAAGCCCCGGTTGCACCGGTCATGTTACACATTGCTTAGCAAAGGAAAGAAAAATTGTTTTCGTCGTCAATATTGCTTTCGGTGTGCGGTATACGCGGCCCACATGAAAAGCGTTCTGTTGGATGGATTTCTTGTTGCCTTTGGTACAACCATTCAAAGCCAAAATTCGCTACCAATTCGTAACACAGGGGTGATGTGTTTGGCAGTCGAAATTTCCCGAACTCTCATTTCCGCCTGTGACCCTTGTCCGGAAGATGTGACTCGGTGCGGAACGAACCCTCTACCGTTGGACGATGTAATGAGTAGTACAACACTGTTTATCTAACTAAACACACCAAAAAAACCTTCAGAAGAACGATCGATTGCGCGCGATATTTATCCGCTCCGTATGCGTTGTCGTTCGCTTCCGATTGGAAGATCTTTGAAGGCCTTTGAAGACGATCGGTGTTTGGTCAGCGTAAACAAATAGTAAGCGAATGGGGAAGAATAACCGGGTGTAGAATAAACAACAATGCGATCGGATTATGATTTCCTACTGTGACGATAATTGTACATCATTGGTAGTGCAATTAATCATCTTTGAAATTTGCTTCGATTCTAACAGCTCAATAATACAAAGAATAATGTTATCTTCGGGCAAAGAAGTCTTCTTTTTAAAATAGTTTGAATTAACTTACTTAACTTCCGCGATGGTACTGATCGCAATTCTTACCAACGCAAAGTATCCTCTTCATACTGCATCTTGCACTGGCCAGATGAAAGTTATTGCATAAACGAACTGAAGGGCACATAAATCGTCCATCGTGATGATCGGGCTCTGTGTGTTTGTGTAAATATCGCAAAACGCAGGGCAATAAAAACAAATATTCTCTAAATTGATAATTAGTGCACGGCAATCATTCCTACTGCACCGAGTAGCCTGCTGCTGGACGACCGAGGGAAGATACACTTATGTATGCACATTGTAATGAAGATGGGCAACTCTCCTGTTCACATTATGTGTTTTTACACGCCTCCAGCAGTTGGGAAGATGTATCGGATCGTATGCATTTATTAATGCAGACAAACACCCGTATGTGTATCTGGATCGCGGAACATTGCGGCAAATCGCAACGCGACCATCGCGTAAATCTTGCATCATCGGCATTTTTCATCCTCCCGTACGCGAATCGGGACGAAATGGGTTACGGTGTTGGAGGTTTACTTTTTGTGTATCTTCTCCCTTTCGTGCACCGTAATGTTATTCTTTCATTTTGCCGTGTGTTGTGAGTTTCAGGATTTTTTGTTTTTGCGGGATCTTGGTATCGGATATGAAACGATCGTCGATTTCTAACGCACATGTTCCGCTGCTAGATGTGAAAAACATATGTCCGATCGTGGCTAATGGGCTGACAGGAATGAAAAAGGAAGAGAACGTTTGGTTTGCTCTGTCAAGCCGTCTGAACTAGTCATGTAATAGAGTTGGATGGGGTTGTTTTGAATTATCCACCTTGTAGTACGGCATAGATAGGATCATTTTATTATCTTCCTTCCTGAGCGGTACGATAATTCACCATTCCGTTCCTACAGGAATCGGTAACAAATTCATTTGCACAACAACTTCGTTCGACTGGGCAAAGTGTGTGAACAATCGTAAAGCAACAGCACCAAGTAAAACTCGCCAAAGAATGTCACACGTTTGCAGGTTTCCTGTTGCATCGTTGCAAGTTCATTAACATTGTTTTTTTTTGCTGATAGAATCGATCCCCAGCGAGACAGTGTTCTGACTGGACTTTCTCAGGTCTCAGTGGATGTTTACTTGTTAAAAATTAAATTTATGAGAAAATTAAACTGGCGATGCAATGTGAGTTGCTTATCGTACAACATAAACTATGAAAGAAAGCAAACTTAAGTTAAATTGACGATAAAGGTTAATTGACCGCTCGTTGAGGTTATAATATTGTTAGAAATATCAATATAAAATCAAAACTTAATCAAAACTTCAAACCCCATCTGTTTTATTTCTAGCCGGTGGTCAAGAAATGCTAACTTAATATTTACAATATAAATTAAGTACACATTAGGTTCGATTCGCAACTAGACTGTATACACTACTTAATGCGGAGAAGTTTAAATTCTTCTGCTATTAGGAAATTGAACCCCGTGTAAAAGCGTATTATTTATTGGTTGATCACAAAAAAAACCTTAAAGATTAGGTGGTGCAGATCTGGCTGCTTAAATAATTAACCTTCTTTACATACTCAGCCATTCTCAGCCCAGTTATGCTGAATCTTCATCAGAACTACATCTTACTGATCAATCAAATTTGCACTGGAGAATGTCTTACATAAATAATTACTCCAGCAAAGAAAGACCCCAGCGAGCTTCGACCGCCGATTTAAAGATAAACACAAGAAGTAGCAAACGCTCACATCAAACGAGACGGCGATGCGAAAAAAAAGGTACGCATCCTTCATCAAATATCAGCCAACATGGAAGATCGCGGAACAAAGTGGAGAAGTATAAAAAAAAACCCCGCTTTTGAAAACATTACTCCAGACACATCCGTTCGTAAGATGTGATAATTATTCTGTGCGTTTTCAACCCAACCCTAGGCCTGGGTACACATTTCCCATGATTTTTGCGACCAGCAACAGATGAATGAAACTTTCCTCATTAACTAAACCCCCGATACATGGGACCGCAGCACACACCACTTATGAATGGCTTCGGTTGTTGCCGGTTGGGGCATTTTTTTGACATCTAATCCAACCATACCGTCCATTGGTTAGGGGTTGGAATCGATGACCGGGGGTGGGTGGGGGTGCTATTCGTCACAAACCGCGATGACGATATCCGGACGATATTAGATCCATCTCAGTTGGTGAGTTTAAATAAAGTCTTTATTTTCTTTTTTTATTTACTAGTGGTCATTCTTTTTCTCGATTTTTGGTTACTGTTGCTGGCCGTTTCTGGCATGTCGGAGGCGTAGGAGGAGTCCAGCTGACGTGTGTGTCGGAGGGGTTCTGTGCTTACTATTGTATTCTTTTTTTTCGCAACATTATTACACTTATCGCAAACCACGAGCGAGTAGATGAGGCGGAACACTTACTGTTCTGATTGTCGCCAGCTGGAAGTCTTCAATAAGAGAAATGCGTATCGCCACTTCCTGGCTCATTGCGCAAAACAATGAACCATGAGGAAAGGATAGCTCACACTGCTCCCGATGAGGTTCAGAAAACCAACAAGACTTCCGCTCTAAAAAAAAAACTACCAAACGTGAACGGCGAGCACATGGCTTATGCGATCATGGGTGTGTATTAACATGACGTTATCAGCCAGCAGACTTAGAGACTGTTTTAGTGGTGGCTTTTGGGGGTTTGAATGTGTAACACTTTTGATAACAAATCCCATGCCCCGATGACAACATTGTTATTGAGTGGGTGGGACTTACTTCGAACCGACAGGATATGCAAAGCAATGTGGTAGAGTTGAAGGTTATCCACTTAGTTAACGCTGAGTGGATGGCTAAGACACGTGTCTTGCCGCTTTACGGACTCGTGTAAATAGGCTATCACATCCATCGGCTATTAATTGGAGAGTTTTAATTCGTGTAAGGAAATGTAATGAATTCCATAATTAAATATAAAATTTCAGCACCGAAAAAAATATAAACCAACAGCTATCCAGTTGATATACAAAGACAAGACACGATCCTGCGAGCAAATTGATTTGCAAATTGACGTACCTAATATGGCCGATGTGGGATGTTTTTATTATTGCCGCTTCCCGTTCTGCCCCTTCAAAAATCCATCATACTGGCTTGTTCGTTTACAATCTGATCTTCTGTTTGGTGAAGTATTTGGAGTCTGGTAAACTAGTCGTCTGTCTTGATGGGTAGATGGAAACCAGGCACTTCGGTAGCGGTAGCGATAATTTATGGACACGCAATAAATCAGCACCGACCCAAGCGCCATATTGGTGTCAGTGCAATAGGAGTTAGAGGTTTTGGCTATTACAGTGAAATGAAGTGACTTCATGGAACATTGACATTAACAAACCAGAACCAGAAGCGAACATCATTAGGGAGAGCTTATTGGCGGTAAAGTTGTTCAGAATTTTCTATTTTAAACTATTGATTGTGTTATGTTAGGAGTATAGTATACAATAAAGACAGCATCGTCGAGTAAGACTGCTTTAGAATTTAGGCTGTAGGGATATTAAAGATAATTATCAAAAGAACCCTTAAAAAATGATAAATCCCTGTTGGCTTAATGACCTGCAATATCAGTTCTAACGACGTTAAATTGTACGGATTAAGTTAGAATTCTAATAACTCTCTTCTCAGTTCTATGCCACCAAATATCCCCGTTACAGCTGTCACCAATCATGATGATAAGCCCGATGGGCAGATTTCTCTTCATTCGTGCAACAATGCAACACACTTTGATGTACACCGGGCGCAATTACACGCGCAAATTAAACAATTAAACGTATGTACATATGTCCCCGTTCTCTATCAACCTAGTTGTACCAAATCAACCGGCTAGTCCGCTTGTCGCCGTGCCCAAAATGGCCCCGTTTTTTTTTTGTTCCTATTTTGCTGATGGCTCTAGGGCTGATCTCATCTAGTAATTATGTCATCGTGCGAATGATTGAATAGCTCGCGCTGCACACATCCGTTGATGGTGTCATCTGTAGATTGCATCAACATTCTTCGCAAATACCTTCCGCCATTCCTAAGGCCAACATATGCGCAATCGCTTTTACCGAAAGTCGCGGCAAAGAAAGGGAACGCGAAAGCGAACGAAAGGAAGGTTTTGTAGGGTCTTTTCAATTTGTTCTGCATCTTTTGATGGACGTGCGTATGGCGGCACTGGTTGGCAACCTACCAATCATGGACACGCCGTCTCAAGATCAGCAGGATTCCACCAGCAGCGCTACCGTACCGTACGGGAACGACGATCTGCAGGGCACGCGTCAAATGAAACGGAACAGCGTCAGATATGGCCCTTGGGGATCTCCGTTCGCTTCATGGGTGGTCCTGGAAATACCATTAACCAGTTGGTATGTGATGTGGGGACAACGGGAGCACTGATCAAATGCTGAAGACCGATACCGTATGTTGGTATGGATTTTCTGCTCAAATTCTCCCTCTTCTGGCTTCCGAACACGATCAATGTTTATACGAATGGGTAATGTTTTGCGGCTGAAAAGAAAGGGAGTTTCGTTGCTGTTGTTGTTGAGTCGGTGGACTTCATCTCTTCGCTGTTTATTTACGAGGGAGTTGAAAGATAGATAGGAGAATGCTGATTTGAATCGCCACTATTTGGAAGATATCAAGTGACAGTCAAGTTTGGGGCTATCGTATACTTCCTCGAATTCTGGTTCTCTATAATATGCTTTGAACGGATGTATGATCCAAAACAGTCTATTTTTCCAGCCTAGATCAGTTTGGTAACGCCAGTTATATTTTATTGTACAAAGGCTTTTGCTAGTTTAGACAAGTGAAGAAATAATACCTGCATATATCACCTCATTCAAACCACAATTAATATAAGTAACACTTAAAGTCGTTAAACACTAATAGTAACTCATACAACATTTCCAATTTGTCCCGATAGTCATCTGTTCGTAGATTATTTCTCTTTATTACACCATCTCCGTTTAAGGCGATGATCGCTGGAAGTGAATTTCGCTTTCAAGCAAGCAAAACAAAAAAAAAGGAAAGAAGACGCCCAAAAAGAAATAAACACTCGTACCAACTGATCACGGGCTCAGATCAACCGACGCATACCGGACGATCGTAAATCGGATTTTGTGATCGAAAAATCACAAACGCCAACGCCTCAACAATCGCTACTAACCGGTCGAACCGAGACCAAAAGTAAGGTTAGCTTTAACCGTCACGCAATCGCAGTCACAACATCTACACAGCGCGGGTCAAGCTTGGGTAGATTTTCTGCAAATATAAAGTATCCCACCATATGGGTGTGAACAAAACCAAAACCGCCGTCGAAGGAAGAAAAAAAAACCGCTCTCCAGCATTCGGACCAAAACTTTCTTGCCTTAACAACGTGTAGTTTTGCAGCATTAGGTCAGCGTGTATGAGTGAACCGGCTCATGTAGGAGTCCGGTATGACTATAAATTGACACCAAACCAAACAACCCGCGGGCACCGACGTACCGGTGATGACCATCGGTGATATCGCGGCAAATTGTGCACCGAAACACAGGACACAACACATCTTCGGCGGGGACAATTATCTCGTCACCCGCTGGATGATGTCAGGAGGTTGACATAGACCCAGAAAAGATTCGTGTGCTAAACGCCGGCCACATACGGATGCAACAAAGTGCATCCATGCCGTCAGCGTTTCATGGTTGTGATTTATGAGCAAAACTCATTCGCGTCGGATGCAATTTTCAAACCTTCCACAACCACTCGTTCCACCCAAGACTTCCAAGAGTTCTGATGGTTGGCGCTTTAGCGGCACACGCGTACCACTGTCTTGCATAATGGCAAGAAGCAACGTACGCAACTCCCATGAACCTCGGACTCCATCATCAGCGACGGGAGCGACCTTTTCAACGGGCGATCATAAGGGCGAAACCGGTGCGTGATCGTGAACGAAAGCAAAACTGGGTCCCGGCGTGATCATTTCACGGTAGAACTCGGAGCAAGGTCTTCTCGTCCATGGATGCACAGAACAGTTCCATAAAGAAACTCCAATTAGTGTGCTCTGTTGCTGTTTTGGGTAGAGAACAGTTCCAAGAAAGTGACAAGAAAACCATGTGGCAACTTGTTGCGAAAGATGCCGGCAACCATTCCATCGGGAGACATGGCATACGTAAACAGCACAAAACTGCGAGTGGAATGAATTTCAGAGATTGTTTTAAGATGATTTACACCATCAGCCTTGGCCGCTGTTAACGAAATTAAATGAAAAATTATCCTCAAGAAATGGAAGAACACTGAATGGGTCACATTAGAACACATGATGACACAGACGAAGAAAGTATATCATACACATTAAATATCTGTTAATTGTAGCGGACATAAAACCAACAATCACCACGCAACATTAGTGTTTGAACTGCATCCAAGGCGGATCAACCGGTACATCCTACCAGATCCGCACAGCGCATTACAAATGATCAATTGGGCCACGGGAAATTTCTTCGAGACGGTAACACAACTGGTTGATTTGAAAAGAAAAGGCAGCAATTATAAAACGGAAAAGCCCCCACTCACACTAGAACACAGCTTTGCCTCGTGGGGGTAAAAATAGAAAGAACTAGGAAAAAGTCTGAAAATAAATTCCTTCACCATAAACAAAACTCTCCACCGTGAGGTTTGGGGGAGGGAAGAGCACACGGTGAAGGTTTGGAAGATGCATCGGGCGTCCCGTGTTGAATGCATTCATAGATGGCGCGTAGGTTCGTAGGTTGACTTCTCTAGTTTGGGGAGAGTTTTTGTCCATCCCATGCTGGAAGGTTTCTGCTTACTTCGTTCGTATCCCAGACTGTTGGTGCACTTTCTATTTTGCATACGCCCAAAAACGGGTTGACAGTGGGTAAGGAATGGCACTTAAAGCTGTAACGAGCAACGGTGTTGGTCAGTTGTGAGTAAAAGAGATTACCTTTGGAACCCTTCGAAACTTTGACGTCGTCGGCTGGTGTTTGCATACTTTCAGATATTGCAAGATGAAGAATACTACACACTAATATTTGCATTAGTATTTGCTAAGCATATGTATAAAAATTAAGTTACATATGTAATCTCAAAGCATCGCTGCTATACACTACAGTGTTACTAATTTTTTTTTATTCAGGTAGAACGGCCTGGCCGTATTGATACAGTGTTACTAATGTAGCTATCACTTTTTTATATTTAAAAGTATCATTTCATTAGATGAACAATATATGTCAAACTATGTTGGAATATCATCGAGTCAATAAGAAAACTGATGGCATACGTGCAATTCTAATTCCAAGTATTTTCTTTTTAGTAGACCTCCCAGAGTTTTGATGAGGCACCATTGCCCTTTTGTCAAAACATCTGCGAATTTCGAAACATCTGCGTGTCTTGAGTTAAGTTTTTGCAACGCTAAACTGAAACCATTGCGGAAATAAACTTTTTGTTTATGTGTTCTGAAACAACGTAACAACAAAACTTCTGCATAATACCATTCTCAGGTCACAGAACCAACTTCCCTCTATTTGGAATACGTCTGATAATACGGACAAGTGAGATCTTTATTTGGAAGACAAAACAAGAATAACAAAAAAGATCTTTCCGCAAGAAATCAATCAACCATTCTCGCACTCTGATTGTGCAATCTTTGTTGACGAACGGCGCGAATCCCCCCGTGCTAAAATGGCGCCTAATGTCTGTGTTTATTTACGATTTGCTTTCCATCGTTCCGTACTGTATGCTGAATGAACGTACCAAAAAAAACTTGAACAACCCGATTTTGGGATGTTCTTAACATGTCATCCTCCGGGTTTGGTGCCAACTGTACGAATATTCCGGTATGCATTTCCTTCGCGTATGAGTCATGAATGGAACATCGTCGATCGGCCCCCAGATATTGCCAGATGTGAGTCGATCGAAGAAGAAGAGATTAAAACTCTTGCACATAGTGCACAAGATTTTCCCGCCAGCATTTCGATGTTCGGTGCTGTCCGAAACACAACAGCGCGGCGGAAAAACAACGCCCGCCTGGAGCCGTACACGGATCGTCCGGCCTACACAAAAGGGCGACAGACACGGCATCCGTACCGGAGTTGTGGATGCTATTTTTGAACCGCCCAGTGCGGATGAAATGGAAATTTAAAATATTTTATTACACCTAAATGTACGCGGGCACGAGATGCAACAACACCCGATTCGGTGTGTTTTTGGATGGAGTAGAACCGAATCTCTTAGTCTTGAAGGAGATCCAGATGTTGTGGACTGGAGACAGACTGGATGTATTGATCAGGTCGCTTACTTGCTCCGCTATGTTATGTTTGCTGAAGGGAAAATTTATTCGACATAAAAGACAAGATCCTCCCCGGTGGGAATACTCCACATTGAGTGTTTATCTGTTAGAAGACGTAAATTCAGGTGTCAACAATTCACAAAAGTAGTACTATCCGACAGACGCCTATCGGACAGGTGATTTTATTCTATCTTTCCACACCGTATAATTTGTGTCCAACTTCGTAGCGTCCAATATGCAAATCATAAGAACTCAATCCGCAACTATCCCTAACGTCTTACCTTATCTTCCACCCTGAAATTGGTCCACATTGGGGCGTACCGAAACGAACGATCGGCTTTACTGCAACGGTTCCATAAATGGGCACCGAGAATGCATAAAATTGGACCAGTTCCATGTTTGGTACGGTTTTTCGCACGAGACTGTAGACGAGACACGTGATGCCGTGATCTCAGCCACAATCCATTGATGTGAAATCCGGACTCAGCCGGATGGTGGCAGGTCAGGAGAGATCCAGGGAATGTGCTATAAACTTCACATGGTTCAATCGTATCATGGCAAATTTGTGGTGCCGCCGGTAAACGCTCTGTTTACATCCACCGCACAACACAAACATCTACATACGTGCGTTACGGTGTGATTGGATGTTTTTTTTCTTATTTTCCTCTGAGGAAGTTTTCTGTTTACTCACAAAAACAATCCTACAAACCTGTGTAGGAAAATCTCCACCGCTCTTTCCGTACATGCGCACCCTTAAGAAAAAATGCGTGAACATTGATAGGGTCTTCGAAGATGTCGTCAATGCAGCTGGCAGTATTCGTTGTGCAATAAATATCACTCTTCGGTATGTTCCAGAGTATACGTACAACGGCGCAAAGACATGCAGTGACGAACTTCAGCCGAAAGTCGCATGCCATTTCGAGAACCCAAAGTTTCCGGACACAAGAGGGTAGCAGCACCAAACAGTGTGCAGTTTCCAACGGAATGGTTCAATTGAATTATCACCCGGAATGCCATTGCTGTCTGCATTTTCTTAATTTCTATCCGTGAAACGTCAAGTGATCGTGCGATGTTGGAACAGACCTGATCAATCATCTGGCAATGTCGTTACGATCAGGACAAACAAAAAAAAAACCGATACAAGGTATCAAGAATCGAAACAGGAACGTAAGGCACACGACACCCAAGAAAGAAGCGAAACTATAAATATCGACCTGCCAGCGGTGGTAAAAAGTGGAGCGTCTTTACATGTCGGGAAGCTTACTTTGGTGTTTGTTTTCGATACGATCTTCGCATCTTTGTTTAGCAATCTGGAAAATGCGTGTTTTGAAGTGTACTCCACGATCAAAGGGAATGTGCTAAAGTGTCTGGAGCTACTCCTCGACTCACTGCATCGATATGCTGACAGGAGCAGCACGACTTGATTGCCTTATTGACCTATTAAATCGTGTTAAACTCTCACCGAAGCAAAGTGTCGGATAGGATAAGATAAATGGAAGTGGTAAGCGTTTAGAACTTTGACGGATTGCTCAACAGCTAGTGGAGCTACTTCACGCTAACACACGCTATCGTGATAGATTGCCGGTGGTGGTGTTCTGTATCGTTAGGATCCGAAGTTCAGTGTGTTTTGAAGAAACTCAGAGACGTGAAGTTACTGTACCTCTATCTTGCGCTTGGCGTATCATGTCACAAAATATCAGCTGATCGTTTAACCTCCCAGCAATTGGTAATTTTTCCATGGGTCCAGATTGCAAAACATGGATTATTTGGTCATTGGATACATGGAAAAAAAAACTAAATACAAATTGACCAGGGAATGTCTCAATTACTGAAAGGGTTTAAGATCTCTGTTCCAATCTTGTCAATCTATCCTTCATTGTATTAGAACGTGGGCGAATTTTAGACTGCTATTCCCGTAAGGTTTTTATGAAGAATTAGAGGGACTTTACCATCCTTTCGTTCAACCGATCCGTATATATTCCGCATATATTCATAAGCTTCCATTTACGGAGGTACCGCACACTCGAGACATATCAAATTCCCCATCAACATCTTCAACTTCCATCAGTTGCGTGGAACCTTTTTTGGGGTTACCATCTCCAACATGGTCGATGTGGGATCTGTTGCAAGGTTCGGCAGCCAGCTACTGGTACCGTGCTGTGGAAATGTTTACATTCGATTCTTAACATCTAATTTATTTCATATTAATGGCATGGACGAACGCACATCCATTCCGTTCGCAGGTCATAAGATCATCTGTGATCGGTGCCTACGAGATGGCTACCGATTGGTTCGTTGGGTGAGGGTAATGACTTATTATTGTTACACATTTCTGTAAGGGCTGGCATTCAAATCATTGCCTCCAGCAAACACCGGCAGCAGCAGTAGGTTGTTGTGCTGCAAGAAGTGTTTCCTGTAATGAATTTACGAACAGAAACCTGACACCTTACCGTTTCGGGAGTGTTCCATTTAAAGACGGTACTGGAGGGAAACAGATTTCCGCTTATTATTGTGCGCGTTCAAGTGTATTTATATTGCTACAAATTAAGCGTCTCGATTCCAACACAACATTGATGAATCTTATCAGCAAACAAACGGTTAAAGTGTGTGTCAACTGACAAGCGACCGGCTAGTACATCTGTTTAAACCATTTACTTCAAAACATGCCCCAATGGCAGTGATCGTAGCATTTACTGCTACTAGCATGATGATATCGACAATGTTTGGGCCCGGCAACTGCCCGCAGTTGCAGCACTTATTGCAGCTGCAAGCAATCAACTAAAGACAACGCAAAAATAACTACCATACCGACATGCTGTACAGGACAGGAAGCAGTTATATTTGCCACCAGTGCATACTGTGCTGCATCGCAAATCTTTAGATGCAACACACTACCCTCGCTCGCTATTCCCTCGTCACCGCGGAGGCTCATCGTCAGCGTTACAGCAGCCGTAGAAGCAAGAAGCTGGAGCAGATGTATCCGGCAGCATTTGAAGTGCACCCCGCGACGGGAGCAAAACATTTCGGAAGGAAACATAACGTCATGGTTCGAAAATAAACTGGAGCAGTAATGGAGCCGAAACGTGTCTGCTCCGCCTGTGATACGCTCGGCATTTGTTTTCGCTGCATTGTCGTGTCGTGTAGTTGCGCACTGCAACCGCAATCGGAGTTTGGCTTTATGCACACGGTTATGCATCGAGATGAACCGCCCGTCGGAGGAGGGGTTTTTTTGTTTCATTATTAGCGTAAGCAAATGAGTTCGTGGGTGTAATGGGTTAGATTCGTATCGTATCGGTACTTCGGGACCGTTTGGTGTAGGTGACACAAATTGATCCATTTGCTGAGCTGATGAGCGGGTGCGTAAGCTATTTATGATGACGATCCGAGACGAGATATATAGACAGCATAATTGTACCCGATTGGGGAGAATGAATGTGGCTTGTACAAACCAAGCGTAAATATTTAATGCATTTAATTAGTTCCTGGTAGATAGCTTCATTCGCTGACAGCATTTGACGACTTCAATAGAAGCTAGTAAACGTGTCTTGGTAGCGACAGCAAACCATTTGATCTTGTCAGCTAGCATTAACTCCATTGTTTAATATACTAATTCTACAGCTAGTTTAACGAATTTAACGACGATTTATGGTGTTTCCTTAAGCAATTCATATTCAATTCGATTAAATAAAAATGGTACGTTGTTGTTCAAGCTATTGTAATAAAGAAGGAGCATCAGCAGTCTTACGTAATTTGAAGAGGAGATAAGAACCATTCAACTAATACATCGATCCGACTTATCTTTGCAAAATTGTTTATTCTATGTTTTATGTTTTATTCACGCCCTGTTTTATTAGAGCAATTCTTAACTGTAACGTCCTAATTACGTATCACACTTCATTCCGACGATGACGGTATAGACCTTATCACCGACAGCGTATAAAAAGTTCACCGCCAAAGGTTAGATGCTACGTGTGTTAATCAGTTTTTCAGGACCGAAAACAGTGAGCGACATATGGAACCGATTTACGACAATGGTTCCAAGCGTCCTGTGATGTCGCTGAAAATATTCAGACAAACCGGACGAAGGAACGCAAACTTAACGAGCAACAATCGGGTCGAACAGTGCGAGATCGCATCGTATTGCTTCAGGTTCTGCTGATAAGCTGCTAGTATAAACATTCGCAGCAAGAAACTGCGGCTAGAAAACAACCAGACCAGAGCGGAGGTAAGCATAAAGTGGACGTACGTCAGGAGAGGGGAATTTCATTGCAGAACGATTTAAACGATGGTATGGAACACTACACTAGTTCGACATACCATTCATCCTTTTTGTGATGTGATGTGTACTTGTGTCTTACCGAGATTAGCTGCGCAACGATAACCTTTCGCCGGCAGGGTTTCAAAGATCGCACTTTTGGGGATCGTTGAGTGCGCACGGTTT
The DNA here is from genome assembly GCA_016170015.1 of Anopheles longipalpis. NCBI lineage: Eukaryota > Metazoa > Arthropoda > Insecta > Diptera > Culicidae > Anopheles > Anopheles longipalpis. The sequence goes on from STHD01024162.1 coordinate 15,653, forward strand.
TTGGGAGGGAGAATTAGAAGCACGATCGCGACATATGGTACCCGCATGCATCCCATGTTATTTCTAGGTGTAGGCG
>STHD01024170.1:0-15728 GCA_016170015.1 Anopheles longipalpis
GGACCAGCACCGGGTACAGTATGAGTGCCAGCTCGTGTTTGTAAATGTCCAGCGATTCCTCGACGAACTTGCGCAACTCCATGTAGGAGTTTTCGTATATGTCCGGATCGCCTTCACTTTTGTACGCCGCCAGCACACTGTTCACCTCCGCCTCGCCAGCCACATTATCGGGTATATCTGCCAAGCCAGCTTCCTTCTTCAGCAGCTCTTCCGTGCCCTACAGCATTGCCGGAAAACAAACAAAACCACAACATTCGCATTACAGCTTTCGGGTCAATGGTGTTGCTGGCTTGCTACATACCTTCAGATTGTACTTCCTCATCACGGCCAGTACCGCCATCAGTTCGGTTTTACTTTGCGCCATGATGAACACAAGAAATCTACCGTTTTGTACTGTAAATTATGCTACTTCCAGAGCTAATCTCCTTCGACACAAAAACTAAACAAAATTCGGCGTCCAATTGAAGAACTGTCAAATAGCTTTCCATATGACGTTTGTGGTGTGCGTGAAATTATCCCATCAATTAGCTTCAATGCCAAACAATTTGTGTGAAGCGTTTCTAGCAGCAAAAAAAACCCTGACCGGCAGCGCGTGTGTTTTGTTGTGAGTGAAAATTAATTGTGACTATTCTTGAATAATCGAGCATCTGTGTCTGTTTTAGCAGCGGTTCAAGGATAAGTTAACCGTTCATTACTCGCTAACCATGGATACAGCATCGTACGACGAGTTTGGCAACTATATTGGGCCGGATCTGGAGAGTGACGATGACGACGACCAAAGCATCTATGGTCAGGCAGACCAGCAAGAGGACGAAGAGGAGGAAATGATGGACGATGATCCAGAGCCGGAGGAGGAAGAAAAACGGTCCTCCAAAGCGGTGGTTCTGCACGAGGACAAACGCTACTATCCCACATCGTTGGAGGTGTACGGCGAGGAGGTAGAAACGATCGTGCAGGAGGAAGATGCCCAACCCTTGGACAAACCCCTGATCGAACCGGTAAAGCGGATGAAGTTTCAGCTGAAGGCGCAAGAATTACCGGAGACTACGTACAAGATGGAGTTCCTTTCAGATCTAATGGACACGCCAACACTCATTCGGAATGTGGCTTTAATAGGGCATCTTCACCATGGAAAGACCACGTTCGTGGACTGTCTGGTGCGCCAGACACATCCGCAGCTGCGCAACATGGAGGAACGCAACCTTCGCTACACGGACACGCTCTTTACTGAGCAGGAACGGGGCGTTAGTATCAAAGCGACTCCGATGACGCTTGTCCTGCAAGATGTGAAGGGGAAGAGCTTCCTGTTGAACACGTTCGATACGCCGGGACACGTAAACTTTTCCGATGAGGTGACCGCATCCATGCGGCTCTGCGATGGTGTGGTACTGTTCGTCGATGCCGCCGAAGGCGTTATGCTCAATACGGAGCGGCTGCTGAAACATGCAATACAGGAAAGGTTGTCGTTTACCCTTTGCATCAACAAAATCGATCGGTTGATCCTTGAATTGAAGTTACCACCGCAGGATGCGTACTTCAAACTGCAGCACATCGTGGATGAAATCAACGGATTGCTAACGCTTCACGGAGATTCCAGCGTGAAACCTGTGTCGCCCGTGTTGGGTAACGTGTGCTTCGCTAGCTCACTGTACGGAGTTTGCTTCACGCTGAAATCATTCGCCCGGCTTTACGCGGACACGTACGATGGCGTTAACGTGGAAGAATTTGCTAAGCGCCTGTGGGGCGATATGTACTTCCAACCGAAGACAAGGAAATTTACGCGCAAACCAGCGCATACATCCGCACAGCGGAGTTTCGTGGAGTTTGTGCTTGAGCCGCTGTACAAACTGTTTGCGCAGGTCGTTGGAGATGTTGACACGACACTGGTCGATACGCTGGCCGAGCTGCAGATACCGGTTTCGAGCGAAGAGATGAAGTGCAACATTCGTCCCTTACTTCGAACCGTGTGCAATCGTTTTGTGGGCGATTTTTGCGGATTTGTACAGATGTGTGTGGAGCACATCCGATCGCCGTTGGAAAACGCACAAGTTAAGGTGGACCACATCTACACGGGTGTGCGCGAGAGTGGAATCTACCAGGACATGTTGCAGTGTGACGCGAACGCCCAGCTGATGGTTCACAGCTCGAAGATGTACCCAACGGAAGATTGTACGTTCTTCCAGGTGCTGGCACGTGTTATGAGTGGAACACTGCACGCAGGCCAGGAGGTACGCGTCCTTGGGGAGAACTATACGCTGCAAGATGAGGAGGACAGCCGGGTGCTGCAGGTTGGTCGGCTGTGGATCTACGAGGCACGGTACAAAATCGAACTGAATCGTGTACCGGCAGGAAATTGGGTACTGATCGAAGGAATCGATCAGTGCATCGTGAAGACGGCCACCATTACCGATGTGCAGATGAGCGAGGATGTGTTCATTTTCCGTCCGCTCAAGTTCAACACACAGAGTGTCATTAAAATTGCGGTTGAGCCGGTAAATCCGTCGGAATTGCCAAAGATGTTGGACGGGTTGCGGAAGCTTAACAAATCCTACCCATTGCTCTCGACCCGCGTAGAAGAATCCGGCGAGCACGTAATACTTGGCACTGGAGAACTATATCTCGACTGTGTGATGCACGATCTGCGCAAGATGTACTCCGAGATTGACATTAAGGTGGCCGATCCGGTGGTAGCGTTCTGCGAGAGTGTGGTCGAAACGAGTTCGCTGAAATGTTTCGCCGAAACACCGAACAAAAAGAACAAGATAACGATGATTGCGGAACCGCTCGAGAAGGGGCTGGCCGAAGACATCGAGAATGAAACGGTATCGATCGGATGGAACAAGAAAAAGTTGGGAGAATTCTTCCAAGTTAACTATCAGTGGGATTTGCTGGCCGCTCGTTCGATCTGGGCATTCGGACCGGACTCAACCGGGCCGAACATTCTCGTCGACGATACACTTCCGTTCGAGGTGGACAAAACGCTGCTCGGCACGGTGAAGGATTCGATCGTGCAAGGATTCCAGTGGGGTACCCGGGAGGGTCCACTGTGTGAGGAACCGATTCGAAACGTGAAGTTTAAAATTCTAGACGCGGTCATAGCCCCCGAACCGCTGCACCGTGGTGGTGGACAAATCATTCCAACCGCAAGACGAGTAGCGTACTCGGCTTTCCTGATGGCAACGCCACGCCTGATGGAACCTTATCTGTTCGTGGAAGTGCAAGCACCAGCCGATTGCGTTTCCTCCGTGTACACCGTGCTTGCAAGACGGCGTGGACACGTTACGCAGGATGCCCCGGTACCGGGATCACCGCTCTACATTATCAAAGCGTTCCTGCCGGCAATCGATTCGTTCGGGTTCGAGACGGATCTACGCACACACACGCAGGGCCAAGCGTTCTGTCTGTCCGTGTTTCACCACTGGCAGATTGTGCCGGGTGATCCGCTGGACAAGAGTATTATCATTCGACCGTTGGAACCACAGCCGGCCACACATTTGGCACGTGAGTTCATGATGAAGACGCGCCGTCGGAAAGGACTGTCCGAGGATGTGTCGATCAACAAGTTCTTCGACGATCCTATGCTGCTGGAGTTGGCACGCCAGGATGTCCTATTAAACTATCCCATTTAAGACTAATTTCAATTGATTGTGCTTATCCGTAGCCAGATACAACAATAAATAAGTGTTTGTCTTCGTAATACATTCATTTGAGACGTTATATTTCATGGTTCAAGAATCCCTTAGATGACACGCAGGAAGAAGTGTTTTTTCTCCCCAATGAAATGTTCATATCATTGAGAGAATACACCAGTTCCAAACTATCTATTGAATACTTGAATAGGGCCTAGAAAGAAATTATCGATTTAGTGTTTATCATGAAGATCAAGAAAAACTCAGATCTTACCAAAAATTCCAATATTGAAGATAGGGTATTGTGATCAAGGTTTATTATTCATTTTTTTTTGCTACTTTTCCTAACCTGTTTATTGTATTTGCGTCCGTCTATTCTTGCCAAATCATCCCTCACTTGAGCGGGTTTACGCAAAACGATCCACTGAATTCGGTAAATGGTACACAACGAAAGGTACACAACAATCGACGTCACTAATTGTGTCTCCCTTGTGGCACGCAACAGCAGACTCACTCACTGATGGTAATAAAAAAAAACTTCCCACACAAATACACACACCCTCCTCTTTTAATGATGCTCATCCATTGCTTCTTCAGTTCGGCAATCATTTTGACCTTCGCGAAAAATTTAAAACACTCGTCCTCCCTCCCCAACGTAACAGACCTGATCGTTCGATCATTCACTGTTACCGGTTAGGGCGAAAAACATCCCAAAAACTGATTGATTGATGATCACGCACCCCCACAATGCCGAGGTGTATCGGATTCAGAGGTGGTGGCGTGATTTCTCAAGTCAAAATAAACTCCATCCCGGCAGGAAGCGGCAGCAGCATCTTGTTGCCTAGTCCAATATTTTCCCATCACGTTCCGAAATTTGGGGTATCAAAACAAGCGCACCAAGTCTTCCTGATTGGTCGACGCGGACCGTGGGACACACCTTTTTCTTCGGCCCACACCATATGCCCTGCCAGGGTTCATATGAAACGCGCTGATAAGGGTTTTCATTCTGGTCCGGCAGCGCAAAATCGTAATCGAAAGAAGGCTCGGTTGGATGGTTCACACACCGATTTTTGGGGTCAGGCCACATGGAATACAAAACAAGCTATCAAGGGATGCCATCGTTCCAACACTCGCTGTTGAGATTTTAAAAGTTTCCGCTTTTTTTTTGTTTCGTTTCATATTGCGAAACATTTGGGGCCTGTTTGCTACTTTGTTTTTACGATCAATTTAACGATTCATGTGTGTACGAAAAGATACGATCACACAATACGACAAGATAACATTATCCTCCGCGAGGTATTTACGCTTTCCTTTACGCGAAGATACGTCGTCACGCATCAAAGTCAAATTCAATGGCACTAATTTCGCATTAATTTTTAGCGAAAATATCTCGCAACTTAGCACATAAAACTTATTTAGAAAAATAAGCGACTCCACGGTTTTTGGCGTTGGCCAGGCGGCAATGAAAAGAATCGCACGATCGTGCTCTGGTTCATAACGATGCGAATAATATTTGAACAATCGGTTAGAGAGATACTCCGGAGCGTCTCGACTTTTGACCGGTGTTTGAGGTGTGTTCGACATAAACACGTTTATTAGCGTCAATAGCCGAAATGTGCAAATCGGTTGCCAAGTGATGTTCCTCCAATATCTGGAGGATCCGTCGATAACAGATGCTGATGAATCATTCGTCAAACATCATTATTTCTGCTTCTGACAACATCTATCTTTTTGGGTGTTAGAATAGCAACTCCTCAACGATAGTGTCGCAACATAGCGGATATAGCGGAACTAGCACGCGGAATGAGTACATTCTTGTTGGAGAGACGATACCCTCTAGCTACATCATTCGTCTCTTATCGATCCATTGACTGGACGATAGCAACAGATGACCGAAAAGATGACACTCGCCCTACTGATCTGTGTACCATCTTCAAGCTATTCCCACCCCACCTAGCAACCCCCGTTCGAAGCACCTTTACCACCTCCCAACACAAAAGGGGGCCAAACGAAAGCCGAACCGAACGGCGCGCGGGACCGAAGTACGCGCTTCGACGGACCAGACGTTGTTCCCGCGCCGCTTCGATTCGGTGTGGTCGTGCGGTGGCGTGTTTCGTCGGCCGCCCGATCACGAGCCTATTTATATGACACCGTACCGCGGTTCAGCCTTACTGTATCAGTTTGACCGCTCCAGCAGACGCACGAGCACGGCGCAGGGCGACCTGTGTGCTGCTCCTTCAGTAAGACAGCTAGTAACTCCGGTTCCGGTTCGGTGTGGTGTTCGTTGTGTTGTGGGTTTTGACCGTTACAAAAGTTACGTTACGTTACGTTACAAAAGTTACTTTACTTCTGGTGTGATATTTAAGTAAACGGTGCTCAAACCGGAAGTGATCGAGTTTTAAATGATCGTCTGAAAACAAACGATCCTCGCACCGAGTAGTAGTCGTGTGTTGAAGTTTACTGTTAAAAATTGTGTAACTGGTGTAGGTGTGCGGTTCAAATTTTTGGTACCAAGTTCAACAGCACCGGAGGACATCCGTTGTGTAAGTTTTGTGGTTTTTGTGAGTTCATATCGTTAGGAGCGTTTCATAAGTTTGGTTGGAGTGTAACGCGGCTTTTTTAGAAAGGCGTTCGAGAGGTTAAACAAACGCCGAGGACATCGTGGTTAGTATGTTTGAAGACAACGCTTTCAAGCTCAGTGTCTGTGAAAGTGTACATTAAAAAAACTGTTTTTACAGCGTTGTTTTTTGGGAAATTGTAATAAATACTTTCCATCAGTTATCGAAAAGCAATAAATACGATGGTCACTATATTACTGTCATCCAAGGTATCGCTAGATAATCGTCGACGAAGGGTCAGTCATAGATCGGCGATCATAAACATTTGCTATCGTTGTAATCTTTCTTCGCCCAAGATAAGTGAACAATGAAGAAGAAGTGCAGGGGACAGAACAGTCCACCATCAAGGACGCGGTAGTTTGTCGTTGTAAAGAACCGAGCACAAACAAGCTAGTGAATATTTTAGATATTTTTGTTACTTGCTTTACATCCGGTTAAGTTTAGTCACTAAACTGGATCCTTGGTAAGATGGTCTTAAGCTAATCTTAATTCAATTTCAAGTGTTTCTACTAAAGTACTACTTTACAAACCCTTCGTGTAACGGCGTCAAAAGCTAAGATCTATCTGCCCATTCATTTGTACTCTGACAATGGCTTTATGTGTGATGCCGAGATGTGTGACAATAAAAAAAACCCCACCATCTCATGCTGAGATATTCGATTGGCTAGCGTAAGCTTTGTTGTTAGACGAGCCCCCGCCAGGCAACAAAACAGCCAAGATAGCCGGTTTTTTTTTATCAGCTGACCCGCGCACCGAACGAATGGACGCATTAATTGGCGATGGCGGACACGATCGTGATATGGGATGGTGGTCGGGTTTAACGCGCCCCTCTTTGCCATCGCCTTGACGCACTGCCTGTTGTCAAGGCTATTTTTGTTTTCGTTCGATTCAGACAGAAATGACGAGAGATCAACTATATACTGCCGATTTCACGCATCTGTGTCCACCACTCCCTTCGAGCCAATCGTGTTTCAGCAAAGAATTATCACTTTCCAGCAAAACAAAATAATTAATTATGATCGTACTATTTTTTGGTTCCATCCCCTTTAGGACATATTCAAACCAGACGAATAAACAGAAGAAGAAAAAAACAACACAAAAATGAGCTTTCAACGACGAACCTCAGAAAAGACGACGGAGCTGACGGCTTCCGTGCCGGTAAAGCTGCTCACCGCCGGATCGGCTGCCTGCTTTGCAGACTTTATCACCTTCCCGCTGGACACGGCCAAAGTGCGACTACAGGTAAGAAGGAGAGCAGACATTGAGCAGAGGTTAAATTGTACAGAACATGGTTTTGTGGAGGTTTGCTGAAGAACATACCTCTTTCGTCCGCCTTTTGTAATAATCTGTTGTGGGGGCTCTGCACAGTTTGCTTCCTAGTTCGTACTCGTTCCAACGTAACTGAATCGAAGCGATTTTAGCGTGCGAGTGAGCGATTGCTTTACGGCACCTTCAGCAGCACATCAGGTGTCTTTGGCCGTCGATGCGGATGAATGCGTCCGATCGAGCGAATGCTACAGCTCGCGTCCATCAAACAACAAACTCGTAGTTCCGCCGTAGTTGATGACGGTTTTTACGGTTCAATGAGCGGCACAAAAACCAAACAAAACAGTGCTGAGCGTGGTGCCCTCGAACCGACTCTCGACTGGTCTGCAGTAAAACCGGTGGAATCGGTTAGATCGGTACAAAGTTCAAACTCTGCCATACGATCTGCTCTCTGATCTGCTCTCTGATCGATGGACTTATGCTTCATGTCGGACGCGACGCACTCGCAGCATCAGTAGCAGCAGTAGGAAGTAGGGCGAACCCTGTGCAATAGTGGTCGTAGGACTTTGAACTACGCGGATACGCGCTGATACGATTGTCCTTCACCTAGCCGAGCGGTAACTCTCTAACGGGTTATGCAACGCAAAAGGACAGGTTTCGGACACTCGTACTGGTTACTGACTATGGGGTTTGGAAAGAAATTTTAAAGTTTTGCTTTTGGGCCTTTTCCCCATTTTTATAATGCGCTTTATACACAAAGCTATTGTTACGTTTGCCTACAAAATACGAATTTGGGAAATGAGAAAAAAACAGATTATCTTGAATCACGATCAGACCCTTAGAATGGTTATGGAAAATGAGACACTCTTCATCATCATTTTAACTAGTTACGAAGAATAGAGATCATCACTCTATTTATCTTTTATCTCAATCATATTATGTATGATAATCAAAATGCGTTTAAAATGTAACGAACACGACATGGTACTAATAATAAGGGCATTTTTCGAATTGTTGCAACTGACAATCAATGTCACACATCATGAAATTGAATTTCCAATTCCGATTCCGTGTAATAACTTCCGACTGTATGGAATGATTACAATTGTTTCCTTTTTCTCACAATTTTAGATTCAAGGCGAACAGCCAGTTAGAACGGTAGCCATGGCTCCCGCCCTCAACACATCCGCCTCACTCAAACTCAACCCAACTCCCGTACCGGCGACCCAGCACGTCCAGTACCGAGGCCTAGTGGGTACGCTGACCACCATCACCAGACAGGAAGGCTTCCGGACACTGTATAATGGGCTGTCCGCTGGTCTACAGCGTCAGCTGTGCTTCTGCTCCATCCGCCTAGGGTTGTACGATACCGTGAAAACGTTCTACGGTTCCCTGCTTAAAGGTAGCTTCCGGGCAACACACGCCCAACATCCCCAGCTCGATAAACATTTGTTCTCGGACACTAACACCAACTTCATTGACATTGCAGAAAATGAAGCTGGTCTTCAGATTGGAACACGAATCTTAGCCGGTTTAACGACGGGTGGTGCCGCCGTCATGATCGCACAACCAACAGATGTGGTGAAGGTACGGTTTCAAGCGGCCACACGCTCATCCACCGGACGTCGGTACGCTTCTACACTCGAAGCCTACCGGACGATACACCGGGAGGAAGGGATGCGCGGCCTGTGGAAGGGAGCGATGCCGAACGTGGGTCGTAATGCGATCGTCAACGTGGCGGAGATCGTTTGTTACGACGTGGTGAAGGACTGTCTACTACTCTACGCACACATGCCCAACGACATCCGGTGTCACTTTTCGGCCGCGGTTGTAGCGGGACTGGCCGCAACGATCGTCGCCTCACCGGTGGACGTGGTGAAGACGCGCTACATGAACTCGCCCCGCGGACAGTACCGTGGTGCATTGGACTGTGCCATCCGGATGGGCGCTAAGGAAGGTGTGGCAGCATTCTACAAAGGCTTTGTACCCTCGTTCGCACGGCTCGTCTCGTGGAACGTGGTCATGTGGATCAGTTACGAGCAGCTGAAACTGGTCATCTTTAACCGAAGCTAATGGCAAGCCGCAAATGAGCGGTCCGGACGCTAGATGCGTCCGTTACCGGATCCTTTAGCTCAGTGGCTCACGTGTACACACTTCCGGATTGTACCTAGCGCAAACGAAGTGTTCTGGTGTATAGATATTTTAACAACATGGATTAAAGCTATATTTTTATAACGCGGTATGACTGCGACCATGTGTGACCGAGTCAGAGCAACAGGATCAAGGGAATGGAAACGGATCGACCGGATAGTGTCGATCAGTATACAATCAATTGCAGCAATGGAAACAAAAGTGCGCGTTTCCCATTTGATCCCTATCGTTCAACAATTCCACTTGAGCTTTTGCTTTTCTTTTACGAATGTGATAATAAGTATGTACGTGTATGTGTATGTGTGAAGGAAAAATGTATGTCATGTCTTAATTGTAAAAAAATTAATAAACGCTGAAGAAGAATCAACCATACTTACCTTCAACGCGGATCAATCCTTAACATCCAATGCGACTCAGCGAAACATTAGTTTTCTTTACCTCCAGGGAATTCCGATAGCATTTTGTGTCGTGTGGGGCATGTCTTTCCAACGAATAACAATCTCTATAACATTTTTCTTAACTGACTACAGTTTTCCTGAATAATCTTATCCAATAAAATGGCTCCCCGTTCTTCGTTCATTTCGTACGTCTCCATCACTACCGGTGGCTCTTGAGCGTCGCTCTCGGGTTGGTAAACTATCCGCCAGAAACATTTAATCTTCTGCAACAGATCCTTAAAATCGGTCAAGATCGAATCGAGCAGCTTCATTACACCTTCGCGATCCGTTTTGCGCATTCGCATCAACTCAGCCGCATCGTGCCGTGCCATCTTACTGATGACATTATCATGCAATCGTACCGGCAGACACACATTCGAATGGTCCGTCAGCTCGATGCTAAGGTGCCATTGTCCTTTGCGGATGCGGGGTTGTTCTGTGACGCTTTCCACTTCACAGTACACCACGAAACTGGTGCCGGTACGGGACGCTTCCGGTAGCGACATAATTTGTTCGATTGTCACTAAATTTGTGCCGTCGATCCGATACTTATAGTCGGGCGAAAGTATTTTGCAGGTGTTTGGTGCGTTAACAAACTCTACCTCATCCGTGCAATCCATGCTATCTTCGAACAGATTCGAGGTATCAAACTGATTGAACTTTTTGCTCGTAGAAGGTTGTGGTTCTGGCTGCTTATTTCTATCGTTGGCTGTGTATGCGCTGCAAGAAGCTGTCGGTAATCGTGCAATTAGCGAAGCTTTGGGAGTTTTGTCGTGCCGTTCAGCCCGATACTCATCAGACGGTCTAGCTTTCTTGGCCTGGGGAGGATCTATTTCATCCAGCTTCTCATCAGGCACTGGGTACGATTCAAAGGTTCTCATCTCGTTGCGAATTTCATTCTCCAAAGAGTTCATCATATCGATGTCATCCTCGAATAGTCCATCATAGGTCGGTTTTTTACGGATGGGAGAAGTAATTTCCACCACAACCGGTGAAGACTGTGAACGCTTGGTGGAGGATACCTGCTGGTGCATAATTTGCGGTTCACTGCGCACATCAACCAGCTGCACAACGTCATCCATGTCATCATCATCCATCAGTGTGCTGACTGTCGGTACCTGGTCCGGTTTTGGCTGACTCGCTTCGATCACATCTAAATCGATTCCCATCAGCAGAGAATCGTCCACATCGTCGACTTCGGCCACGGTAGGAGATTTTCTTTGATTTCCTTTCCGCTCTGGACACGCTGCACCATTCTGCACCATTGGGATTGATTGGATTGTTTTGTGATTTGGACGATTTATACTCTCTGAAACTTGAATTTCTTCGTAATCCAACTTCGGATTGGGGTTAGCCGGTTTGTTCAACACACGAAGTAGCACATTTTCGTACGCATTCGTTATCAGCAGTACGTCTACTTCGCCACCGAGCACACGCACATTTCGTGGCTCGAGCAAGATGACTTTGTTCACGCATCGCATCGGTCCGGTTAGGAGCAGTTTCAAGCCGGGTGTCAGCTTTGTGGTTAAGCAACTGATTGGACTGTGTTCCATCGCTAGTACCGTTTGCTTTCCGTCCGTAAGTTCGAGTTTTAGCATCCTTCGTCTAAGAAAAAAGAAAAATATATTACTTTCTGAACGACGAGATCACAGGGTTGGAATTGAGTGCTCGTACTTCTTTACTTTCGGTGCCTGATTCTTTCTCATCTGCACCTCATCATCGGCCTCATCAAGCTTTTTGTCGTACAAAGCTCTCCATTGATCGTATGCTGGTTCGGCTAGCAATAAACAGAGAGACAATTATTCATCTTTACATCGAGTGGTTCATCGAGTGGTAAATGTCGTGAACTAACAGATATCAATCAGGTACTGCATCTGAAGCGGGAACGATCCTTTCAGCGTGTGTTGCTCCACATTCGTTTCCATCCCCGGTGGTAGCACCGCGGTTCCAATCTCGTTCAGATCAGCCAACAACCACTGGCTGAACGCAAATTGGAATATGCCTTCGTTGGACATTTTCGGATTTTCCTGCAGACAGAAGGACACACATTCGGACAACCACTTGTCGATCACCTTAATGTTGAACTCGCGCAGCATGCGCATCTTCACCATCTGTGCCCGATTGTTCTCGTTCTGTATCATCTTGTGAGCGGCTTTTGGCACAATTAATTGAAACAAATCGTATACTTTATTTACTTGCCACTGTTGCAAGAGAGGTAAGCTACACAAAAACAACTATGTACTTCTGCAGACATAATTGGAATGTTTGAGCTTCTCTTTGAACCAGTTTGTTTACCCGTCGTTGTAACTGTCAACCAAACGCGCGCTAGAATCGGTCTTTTTTGCTTCGAATTTATTTTGTATGCATAAATTGTATTAGTAGAATTGTAACAAATGCATAATTTTGTTCAAAGCGATTGTATTTATAGTACAAAATGCAATAGTATAATTAAAACATAAAAAATATTTAAAAAAAACAACAATTTCCTCGACTTCCCGCGCTGAGCGTGAACCAAAGAAGCCCTTTTTTGTATCCCTGTCAATTTCGTAAACAAAACTTTTTTTTTCCCATTCTGTAAACAAAACACATGACATCGCATCTCGCTGCGTGTACTTCGTGATAAATTTGTATACGCGTGTAAAAATGACGGTATTTTGTGAAAAAATATGCCGATTGTGTTTAGCAGACAAAGAGCCTCATTTCACTGAAGTGAAGAAGGATGACGCACTTATAGCAACTATATTCAATTTAACATCGCTAGAGGTAAGATCACGAACCTCACGGGTGTCGAAAGATCATAACATGTCTTTGTCGTTTTTAGGCCTTGCCAGGTGCAATGGACACCGTTATTTTGTGTGAAGAGTGTCGCCAATTGCTCGTGCAGTATGAACAGTTTCGAGAAACTTGTTTACACAACAATAAGATTTTTCTGGCAACATTAGAAAGCGATGAAAACGTTCGAATTATAGGTATTGACGACAATTTTGATGAGAACATAAAAGTGGTGATAATAGAAGAGGATGATGATGATCAAACGCTGAATCAATGTGAGTCTCTTAAGCTAGAAAATGAACAAGAGGTTGAGCAAGAAAATGAGCAAGAGCAAATGAGAACACGGGCTAATTCCAAAGTTGGGAAAAAATCAAGCAGATTAGCCAACAAAGCTAAACAGAAAAATACTACCAGTACCAAGTCCACATTTTGTGCGGCCACTTCTAACCGATATCTGCCTTGTGAACAGTGTGGGAAAATGATTCGTAGAAGCAACATGAGGAAGCATCTGGAAACACACAATCCCAAACCACCGCAGCTTTGCTGTTCGCACTGTGGAAAAAAGTACAAGGATTCGAATCTGTTGAAGGTGCACATTAATAGCCATCATACGTTCGAGCGCAAGTATGAGTGTAAGGAGTGCGGGAAAATATATTTCCGACCAAATTCCTTACGGGAGCATATCTACGCGAAACATTCCGAGGAGAAACGCTTCGAGTGTGATACGTGCGGTATGAAATTTACCAATTTCTCAAAGAAGACGTACCATTACATCACGGCACATACGGTAGCGAAACCATTTTCCTGCCAGTATTGCGATAAAGCATTTAAGCTAAAGTAAGTGGCCTTATTGTTCAGTGAAGAAGAACTGCAATAATGTCTTTCTTTTTCTATAATTGTAGGAGTGACTTTACGCTGCATGTTCGAACGCACACCGGAGAAAAGCCATTTTCTTGTGATATATGCGGAAAGAAGTTCAACAAAAGCTACAACGTGGTAATTCACAAGAAATCTCATAGGAACGATGAAATCAAACCTGTTCCCAACAAGGATAATACAAAAGCATAACATTTAGAAACCTGATTGTGGAATTGCGGAAAGTTTTTGTTACAGGAAAGGATCATCTGTAGACGAGATTTGATCATGCAGAACCTTCTTTTGTAGGCTAAGGAGGAACCATCTCGTTTGGTTTGATTGGTTAAGGCACATAATTATAAAAAAGTGGGTTAAAAAGCCATCAAGTTCATTTACAAATCTTTTTAATGAAATAGAGAATCAAAACAAACCGACTTCCTATTCGTGTTCTGCGTGGCTTGAAAACTGTTCAACCCTTTGCCCTATAAACATGCGTTGACGTGCGTGAAAGTAGCCCTCTGCGGGATTCTGTTGTCAAATCACATAAACAAAATTGGTTGAATGCATTCAGTATTGTAACAACTTTAGCATGTCTGCAATTTATGAAGCAGCCACTGCCATCAAACCAAAAACACCCGAAGAGGAGCAAGTGTTGAAAAACCTTTGGTCGGTAAGTTCGTTATCATTTCTATAGATGAGTTTTTCCTGTTTAAAAACAACGGTTATTGCCGGGTTTTTCCAAACCAGATCCGACCGTGTTACTTATATAATGAAGAGTACGAAGACTGTACGAGCATCAAGGGCCGGTTTCATCAATACTTCATACACGGCGAATCGATCGACTGCAACCAGTGGAAGCGAGATTTCGATAGTTGTGTACGGATCGAGAAGAACGCCACGGACACAAAAAGTGCATTAGAGCTGATACAAAGCGAACAGAAGCGGCGCGAAGATCGGATGCGGGCCCATTACAGCAATAACGTGTGGACGAAGCGAACAAATCCACCGGAGGAATGGTCCAAACCGCTACCGGAACATATGCAAAAGGAATATGAAAGCTCGTTTCTAGCATCGAAAGCTAAAGAACTACGGGAAGGCTCTCAAACACCGGATGCAGATAGTTCATCCTGCACTATAATGTAATCAACAAACCACACCAACGGCATTTTTGGTCATCGTTTTTGCAAATATCAGTTTTCATCTGTATAATGATCGAAAGAAATATATATATTTCATAAAATTACGAATATATTGTTCGCGATAAAATAATAACTTATATACTTGCAGATAAATATCGTGTGCTTACGTCGCTTAAATTGTATTGTCCGATTTTACCACGGTTTGCGGTATCAGCGTTCCTTCTGCTGTCCCCATTCCTTGCTCAGCTGGCAGGAGATTGCGGTGTGATTTCTTGTGTATCACTACGTTGTAACTCTTGTTGAACGCTTTTCCACAAATGTCACACTTGAAAGGCTTTTCTCCAGTGTGCTTCCGGATGTGCAGGGTCAGATCACACCTAAGGCGAGGTAGAGCGTTAAAAATAGAATTATTTCACATATGATGCAGGAAGCTAACGTACTTGAACTTAAACGCCCAATCACAGTAGGTACAGGCGAATGGTTTGGCCGTTGTGTGCTCTTTCTTGAAATGGTGCCACCGTTGCGCCCAGCTGGTAAAAGCCATCCCACAGTCGGAACACTCATACCGCTTGTCGTCGCTATGCTTCGCCAGCTTGTGATCCTTCAGCGAAGTCGGGCGAAGATAAACCTTCCCGCATATCTCGCATGGATACTTCTTCTCTAGCGTGTGATTGCTGTTAATGTGCATCTGCATCCGGCGCGGATCTTTGAACGCTTTTCCACAGTACGAACAAAACACCTTCGGCCGATCGGGATCATGCGTAAGCTGATGCTGATTGATGTTATTCCGTGCAATCATTTTCCCGCACTGGGCGCAAGGCAGCTTGTTATTTGCCTTGTCGACCTCAACCGTTTTCTTGC
>STHD01024185.1:0-15726 GCA_016170015.1 Anopheles longipalpis
TTGCCGAAGCCGGCGGCGCGCCGCTCGCCGCGCTGGCGCTGGCGAGCGACGAGAACCGCCCGCTGCGCGACTACACGCTCGGGCAGCTCGCGGCCGGTGCGGCATGCGATCCGTTCGCGTGCGGCGATTCGGTCGTGTGGAAGCCGTCCGAGAAGACGCCGCTCACCGCGATTGCCTGTCACGTGCTGCTGCAGAAGGCGATCCGTGAATTCGAGAAGACGCATCCGGGCGTCGCGCCGGCGGAACTGAGCCAGCTGGTGCTCGGCATGCGCGATGTCGGCGAGGTGCTGACGGCGTCGAAGAAGGTGCCGGTCGTCAGCGCGACGGGCAGCGTGCGGATGGGCCAGGAAGTTGCGAAGGTGCTGAGCCAGCGTCTCGCGCGCGGCATCCTCGAACTCGGCGGCAACAACGGCATGATCGTCGCGCCGAGCGCGGATCTCGACCTCGTCGTGCGTGCGGTCACGTTTGCGGCGGTCGGTACGGCCGGCCAGCGCTGCACGACGCTGCGCCGCCTGATCGTGCATCGCAGCCTGGTCGAGCAGCTGCTGCCGCGCATCGAGAAGGCGTACACGTCGGTGAAGGTCGGCAACCCGCTCGAAGAAGGCACGCTGGTCGGCCCGCTGGTCGATCGTGCGTCGTTCGACGCGATGCAGAAGGCGCTGGGCGATGCGCGTGAGCAGGGCGGCGAAGTGAAGGGCGGCGAGCGCGTCGACGTCGGTCATGCGGATGCGTTCTACGTGCGCCCGGCAATCGTGCGGATGCCGAAGCAATCGGCGGTAGTCGAGCGCGAGACGTTCGCGCCGATCCTGTACGTGATGGTCTACGACAACTTCGACGATGCAATCGAGCTGCACAACGCAGTACCGCAAGGCCTGTCGTCGGCGATCTTCACGAACGACATGCGTGAAGCCGAGCAGTTCATGTCGGCAGCCGGCAGCGATTGCGGGATCGTCAACGTGAACATCGGCACGAGCGGCGCGGAAATCGGCGGCGCGTTCGGCGGCGAGAAGGAAACGGGCGGTGGCCGCGAGTCGGGTTCGGATGCGTGGAAGGCGTATATGCGCCGCGCGACGAATACGATCAACTACAGCCGGCAGCTGCCGCTGGCGCAGGGTGTGAAGTTCGACGTGTAATACGGGGCACCCTGGTGGGTGCCGCGTATGAATGAAAAGGGCCGGTTGCCGCGGAAGCGGTAACCGGCCCTTTGTGTTTCGGGTCAGGCGAGTGCGTTGTCGATGACAACAAGCCCGCTCAGGCAGCGCTCACTTTTCCGCCGTCGGCATGTTCTGCACGACCAGCATCTGCGGGCTCGACAGCGTGATCCCCGCCGCGCGCAGCCGCTTCAGGATCTCGAACAGCAGGTCACTCTTCGTCGAACTCGCGATCCGCGGGCTCGACACGTAACCCGTCACGCTCAGCGTGATCCCGTCCGGCGTGAGCTGGCTGAACGTCACCGACGGCGCCGGTTTCTCGAGGATTGCCTCGTGCTCGCGATAGGCATCGAGCAGCAGGTCGCGCACCTGCTCGGGATCGGTGTTCAGCGGGAACGTCAGCACCAGCGTCGCGACGCCCTGCGTGCTGTTGCCCATCGTCACGTTGCGCACGTTCTGCGAGATCAGCTGCGAGTTCGGCACGATCACGGTCGAGCGGTCGCTGAGCTGGATCTCGGTCGCGCGCACGTTGATGCGGCGGATGTCGCCTTCGACGCCCGCGATGCTGACCATGTCGCCCACCTTCACCGGGCGCTCGGTCAGCAGGATCAGCCCCGACACGAAGTTCTTCACGATCTCCTGCAGGCCGAAGCCGATACCCACCGACAACGCGCTGACGATCCACGCGAGGTTGTTCCACCGGACGCCGAGCAGCCCGAGCGTCATCAGCACCAGCAGCACGTAGCCGACGTTGGTGAACAGCGTGATCAGCGACACGCGCATGCCCGTATCCATGCCGAGCGCGGGCATGAACTCGCTGTCGAGCCAGCGGCGCAGCGAGCGCAGCAGGTAGAAGCCGATCGCGAACCCGATCACGGCGTTCAGGATCCGGTCGGGCATGATGTTCAGGCTCTGCAGCCGCTGGCTGCCGATCATCGCGATCGCGCTGTCGAGCAGGTCGCCCGGCGTCGTGCCGAAGCCGCCCGTCACCAGCGCGATCGCCGCGATCAGCATCAGCAGGCTCGTGCCGAAACCGGACAGGACCGTGCGCGCCTGATCGAGGTGGCGGTCTTCGAGCGCGAACAGGTGCTTGATCTGCTGGCCCGTCGACAGGTTCGACGAGAACAGGCTTTCGCTCGCGTCGCGCGTCAACTGGATCAGGATGTAGGTCGCGCACAGCACGATCTCGAACCACACGAGCTCGTACGTGATGAAGCGCGCGACCGTGATGTAGCCGATCAGGAGTGCGATCAGCGAGACGACGATCGCCAGCGTGACGCCGGCATGGATCAGCCCCGCGAGCGTCGAGCGCTGCTCGGGTGCCTCGCCCGCGGCCGCGAGTGCGCTGCGCGCGCGGTTCGCGCGCAACAGCGACGCGCCGACCGTCAGCGCGACGACGAGCGATACGATGCCGCGACCGAACAGCGTGACCGACAGGCTGGTGTCGACGATCCGGTTGATTGATTCGAGCGTGCCGGACACCAGCAGCAGCGCAGCCAGGATGCCGGGGAACGGCTTCATCGCCAGCGCGACGGGATCGGCGAGCGCGGGCAGGCGCCACGACGGATGCTTGGTGCAGAGCAGGGCACGGCCGAGCCCCGCGATCAGGGCGCAGGTCGCGGCGAGCTTCGCGAACTGGTCCCACAGGTCGGTCAGCGACGGCGTGAGCTCGTAGCGGCGCGCGACGGCGAGGTAGAGGATCTGAATGGCGATGGCCGTCGCCAGGAAGGTCGACAGCGCGGTCGACAGCGCCAGCGCGCTGCGGCGCAGGCGGGTGTGCGGCAGGCGGCTCAGTGCGATCCATGCGAGCCCGCGCTCGATGAGCCGGCGGCCGCCGAGCCACACCGCGAACGCGGCGATCAGCAGCACCGTCGTGATCGCGCGTTGCCCGGGCACCCACGACGAATGCAGCATGTCGAACAGTTCGTCGTCGAAATCCTCGAGCCGCTGGCGGTCTTCCGGCGACAGGTGGAACAGCGGCAGCCAGAACTGCGCGCTGAAGATGCCGCCCGAACGGAACGCGAGCTGGTTCTTCAGCAGGCCGCGATGCAGCTTCGCGAACTGCTCGGTCAGGTTCGTGAGGCTGGCTTTCTGGTCGGTGGCCTGCTTCAGCGCCGCATCGATCTGTGTCTTGCGCGCGTTCAGCGTGGTCCGTTGCTTCGCGACGGCCGGCGTTTCCGGCGCGGCGCCCTCGGCCGGCGGCGGGCCGAGCACGTCGAGCTGCGCCTGGACCTGTGCGCGTTGCGGTGTGAGATCGCTCTGCAGTTTGGCGACATCGGTGCTGAGTTCCTGCGCCGAGTCGTCGAGCGCATCGAGCTCCTTGCTGTTGGACGCGGTCGAGGTCTGCTGCTTGATGCGGTCCAGTTCGACCTGCATCTGCTTGAGCTGCGCGACGGCGTCGGTCAGCGAGATGGCGGGCACGGTTGCGCCGACGCCGCTCGCAACGGGAGCGGAGGCGGCGTCCGTCAATGTCGACGCGGTCGCGACCGCCGCGAACTGCAGCAGCGCGATCAGCACGATCCGGCGGGCGTACGTGGAGAGTCGTTGTATGGACATGGAATGCTTACGATTGGCCGACAGTGCCGGGTGCCGAAAGGCAGCCGGAAGCCGGTAGTTGGCCCGGTAGCATGTTACCGGGGTGCGGAACGCGTGGTTGTACCGATTGCGTACCCTGATTGTCGCGATACCTACGCGGTACGTTTGTGCGAAACCTGACGGCAGGCCCGTATCGCCGGGCCTGAGCTGCCAGCGGCCGGGGCGGGCAGCATGGGCGGGCCGATCCGGCGCGTTATCCGTCCCCGACACACGGTTACGCAAGTTACACAATATCCGGCGCGAAAATGGGGTGTCCGAACCGCTTTGACGCTTGCTGCGCGGCCGGCCTGCGCGTACGCCGAACGGGCGTGCCGGTACAATGCAGCGATTCGCCCGACGGCGGCTCGACGGTCGCCGGACAACAACACACAACACGACACGACCAGGAGACGCGCCCAAGATGGCCTCAACGGACAGCCTTCCGCAGGCAACAGCCCCATCCTCCTCCATCGACCCCGGCTCCATCTCGGCCCGTCTCGACCGCCTGCCGCCGACCCGCAGCGTCTGGAAGCTCGTCGTCCTGCTGAGCCTTGGCTTCTTCTTCGAACTCTACGACCTGCTCTACAGCGGCTACGTCGCGCCCGGCCTCGTGAAAAGCGGCATCCTGTCGGCGACGACGCACGGCCTGTTCGGCACGACGGGCGTCGCGAGTTTCATTGCGGCGCTGTTCTCCGGGCTCTTCATCGGCACGATCGCGTGCGGCTTCCTCGCCGATCGCTTCGGCCGCCGCGCGATCTTCACGTGGTCGCTGCTGTGGTACACGGCCGCCAACGTCGTGATGGCGTTCCAGGACACCGCGGCCGGGCTGAACTTCTGGCGCTTCGTCGTCGGTCTCGGCCTCGGCGTCGAGATGGTGACGATCGGCACGTACATCTCCGAACTCGTGCCGAAGCAGATCCGCGGCCGTGCGTTCGCGTGCGAGCAGGCGGTCGGGTTCGTCGCGGTGCCGGTGGTCGCGTTCCTCGCTTACCTGCTCGTGCCGCATGCACCGCTCGGCCTCGACGGCTGGCGCTGGGTCGTGCTGATCGGCGCGCACGGCGCGCTGTTCGTGTGGTGGATTCGCCGCGAACTGCCGGAAAGCCCGCGCTGGCTCGCGCAGCAGGGGCGCGTCGACGAAGCCGATCGCATCATGCGCGCGCTCGAGGCGAAGGTCGAAGCCGAGTACGGCCGGCCGTTGCCGACGCCCGCGCCGGCCGAGCCCGTGCCGCCGCGCGGCCGCTTCCGCGACATGTGGGTGCCGCCGTATCGCAACCGCACGATCATGATGACGATCTTCAACGTGTTCCAGACGGTCGGCTTCTACGGCTTCGCGAACTGGGTGCCGACGCTGCTGATCAAGCAGGGCATCACGATCACGTCGAGCCTGATGTATTCGAGCGTGATCGCGCTCGCGGCGCCGATCGGCCCGCTGATCGGCCTCGTGATCGCCGACCGCTTCGAGCGCAAGTCGGTGATCGTCGCGATGGCGGCGGCGATCGTCGTCTGCGGATTGCTGTTCAGCCAGACGACGGTAGGCGCGTTCCTGATCGTGCTCGGTATCGGCCTCACGCTCGCGAGCAACATCATGTCGTACAGCTTCCACGCGTACCAGGCCGAACTGTTCCCGACGTCGATCCGCGCGCGGGCCGTCGGCTTCGTTTATTCGTGGAGCCGCTTCTCGGCGATCTTCTCGTCGTTCGTGATCGCTGCGGTGTTGCGGGGCTTCGGCACGTTCGGCGTGTTCTCGTTCATTGCGGGCGCGATGGTGATCGTGATGGCCGCGATCGGGCTCATGGGGCCGCGCACGAAGGGCATCGCGCTGGAAACCATCTCGAAGTAGCAGGCAGTTGCGCATGCGTGCCGCATCGTTCGTGCGGCGCGCATGCGAAAAGAACTTTCCTTGGGGAAGTCGCCTTGCCAAATTGATTTGGTATGCGAATTTATTGGGCGAAAGCATCGTCGAGAATGGAACCCGCACGTTCCCGCGCACGCGTTTCGAGGTGCTCAACCTGCAAGGCTGCCACGCAACCAGAGCGCAAACCGCAACGAGTTGAAACAAAGCGTGACGAAGCGCAAATCTGCCGCAAAACCACGACTTTTGCCGCTGCCGATTCCTGCGCTGGAGCGTAAAATGAAGGGCCTGACGACTCATTAGCCGCCATCGGACCGCACGCGTTGCATCAGCGAATGGCTCCGCCGCGACGAGGCGTCGGCGCCGGGCGCATACGATGCGCCGGCGTGTCGATGGCTCGCGCGGAAGATGCGCCGCTCGCAACAGCACCATGCGGCGGCCGGATCGGCCGATGGCTTCGAACGTATGATGCTTTCCAGCCTGAAGCGGTCATTTGCGAAGCCGCGCCGTCTTACCCGCGCAGTGGCCGTGTACATGTGGCTCGCTGCCGCGCTGCCTGTTTCCGTTCTGGCCGGACGGCCTGCTTTTGCCGCGTCGGGCGTGCCGTCGTCCGCTGCTACGTCATCCTCATCAGTTGCGTCGCCCGCGTCGGCGGCTTTTCATGCGCATCCGGCCTCGTCCGCGCCCGCGTCGCCCGGCGCATCGGGCGCATCGGCGGCTTCTGCGGCGTCCGCCGCGGAACCTGCGTCGGCCGCATCGTCGACCGCCGCCAGCGAGGCCGAAGCCCCCGCACCGACTCCACCACGCCGGCATCCGCCGCTATCGGCCGACGAAGCGAAGAACGCGACGGCGCGCGCCGTCGACATGCGCAAGCGCTTCACGCAGGAGGTCACACGCCGCCTGAACGTGCCCGCGAGCGAACAGCGTGCCTACGGCGAGCGGCTCCAGAAAGCACTCGCCGAGGCGGACCTTGGCGACCTTTCCGGCGAATACATCGCGATGGTCGATCGCGCACCGAACGTGCAGGCGCTTTTCATCTACTTTCGCGCCACGCCTGCCAACGCGTGGCTGATGATCGGCGCATCGCCGGTCGGGACCGGGCTGCCGGGCAAGTACGACCATTTCCTGACGCCGCTCGGCGTGTTCCATCACTCGCCCGACAACATGGATTTCCGCGCGGAAGGCACGACGAACGAGAACGGCATCCGCGGCTATGGCCGCCGCGACATGCGCATCTACGACTTCGGCTGGGTGGACGGCGAGCGCGGCTGGGGCAAGGGCGGCGTGTCGCCGATGCGCTTCCAGATGCATGCGACCGATCCCGACCGCCTCGAAGCGCTGCTCGGGATCCGGCACTCGAAGGGCTGCGTGCGGATTCCCGCGTCGCTGAACACGTTCTTTGATCGCCACAGCCTGCTCGACGACGACTACCAGGCGCGCGTCGAGGCCGGCAAGTCGCTGTGGGTGCTGCGGCGCGATCGCGACATCACGCCGATCGCGGGCCGCTACCTGGTCGTGATCGACAGCGCGCGCAAGGCCCGCCCGGCCTGGGCGCCGATGCCGGGGCACAAGGCGTGGTCGAAGGTGCCGAAGGGCGGCGACACGGCGGACTGACCGCCGGTTCGCCGGCCGGTGGAGGCGCAAGGATGAGAATAAATCCGTTTTATTGAACCATAACAAAAGCAAACTTTTATTATCCGATCCGGGTTCGTATAGTCGAGTCCAGTTTCGCGGAACCCTGCCGCGCCTGGACCACCACCGATCACACGACCCGCATGAAAACTCTCTACAAGCTCGCTCCCCTCGCGATGGTCGGCGCCTTCGCGACCCATGCCTGTGCGCAAAGCAGCATCACGCTGTACGGTCTCATCTCGGCCGGCGTCGGGTTCGCGACCAACCAGGGCGGCAAGAACGCCTGGCAGGCGCTGTCCGGCACGAACCAGAACCCGCGCTGGGGGCTGAAGGGCAAGGAGGATCTCGGGCAGGGGCTGTCCGCGATCTTCCAGCTCGAGAACGGCTTCAACGTGATGACCGGTACGGCCGCGCAGAACGGCCGCGAATTCGGGCGCATGGCCTACGTGGGCCTGGCCGACCGCACCTACGGCGCGCTGACGTTCGGCCGCCAGTACGACGCGATCCACGACTACATCGGGCCCGTGATCATCGCGAGCAACGGCGTGAACATCGGCGACAACGACAACGGCTACAACGACATCCGCGTGCAGAACTCGGTGAAGTACGTGAGCCCGGTCTACTACGGCCTGAAATTCACCGCGCTGTACGGCTTCAGCAACGCGACCGGCTTCGCGAACAACAGCGCGTACAGCTTCGGGCTCGGCTACGAGCAGGGCCCGCTGCGCTGGAGCGCGGTCTATGCGCAGTACAACCACCCGTACAGCGCGACGAACCAGGACGGCGCGATCGCGAACGACTATGCGTCGCCGCTGCTGATCTTCAGCAAGAGCGCGATGACGCCGGCGGCGTACGCCAGCCGGCAGCGGATCGCGGGCACGGGCGGCTTCTACACGATCGGCCGCGCGCAGTTCGCCGCGATGTTCACCGACGTGCGCTACGATTACCTCGACAATTCGCACCTGCACTTGCAGAACCTCGGCGTGAACGTCGTCTACACGATGACGCCGCAGCTCTTTCTCGGCGCCGCGTATGCGTTCACGAACGGCAAGTACGACGTGATCGACAAGCGGCCGAAATGGCACCAGGTGAACCTGCAGGCCGACTACTTCCTGTCGAAACGCACCGACGTCGCGCTGACGGTGATCGCGCAGCAGGCGGCCGGCGACGCGGACCACGCGCAGATCTTCGCGTACGCGCGCTCGACCAGCACGCGCCAGATGATGGCGACGCTCGGCGTCCGGCACGTGTTTTGAGCGCCCCCAGACCTGCCGCTTCGCAACAGGCCCCCCGAGGGGGCCAGGAAAACCGGGGGCGGCCCGGCGTTTTCTTGAGAGTCCGACCATGACCCATCCGATCGCATCCCGCCGCACCTTCCTGAAACTGTCCGCCGCGCTGGCCGGCACCGCGCTGCTGCCCGAAGCGGGCGCGTTCGCGGCCGGCGGCGACGCCGCGCGCCGCACGGTGATCATCGATACCGACCCGGGGCAGGACGACGCCATCGCGATCCTGCTCGCGCTGGGCGCGCAGGACCGGCTCGACGTACGTGCGCTGACGGCCGTCGCAGGCAACGTGCCGCTCGACCTGACCGAACGCAATGCGCGGATCATCCGCGACTGGGCCGGCCGCACGAAGACGCTGCCGGTCTATGCAGGCTGCCCGCGTCCGCTCGTGCGCGATCTCGTGACGGCCGCGAACGTGCACGGCAAGACGGGGCTGGAAGGCGTCGAGCTGCACGAGCCGCGCGCGCCGCTCGCTGCCGGCCACGCGGTGTCGTACCTCGTCGATACGCTGAGCCGCGCGGCGCCGAACAGCGTGTCGCTGTGCGCGCTCGGCCCGCTGACGAACATCGCGACCGCGCTGGTCGAAGCGCCGCAGATTCGCGGCGCGCTGCGCGAGATCGTGCTGATGGGCGGCGCGTTCTTCGAGCGCGGCAACATCACGCCGGCCGCCGAGTTCAACATCTACGTCGATCCGCAGGCGGCCGAAGTCGTGTTCGGCAGCGGCGTGCCGATCGTCGTGCTGCCGCGCGACGTCGCGGTGAAGGCGCCGATCACGCCGGCGCGCGTCGCGCCGTTCCGCGCGCTCGGCAATCGCTGCGGCAAGATCGTCGCCGACATCATGGATGCCGAGCTTGCGTACAACAAGAAGCGGCGCGGCGTCGAAGACGCGCCGATGTACGACCCGACGGCCGTCGGCTATCTCGTCGATCCGACGTTGTTCGGCGGGCGCAAGGTGAACGTGGTGGTCGAGACGACCGGGCAGTGGACGCTCGGCGAGACGATCGTCGACTGGAACGGGCGCAGCGGCCGCGCGGCGAACGCGACGTGGATCAACGAAGTCGACGCGGACCGCTTCTACGCGACGCTCGTCGAGCGCATCGCGAAGCTGCCCTGAGCATGCGCCGTTGCAATGCGATCGGGATCAGATGTGCTTCGCAATCCACTCGCGGCACGCGCGCACGTGCGGGCCGCGATCGTCGGCGGCGAGCGAGATCAGCGAGATCGCCCGCGTGACGCGCGGTTTGTCGACGCGCAGCGCGACAAGTTCGGGATCGTGCAGATGCATCGTGTAGAGGCTTGGCAGCACGGCGGTCGCGAGACCGTTGCGCGCGAGCGCGTAGAGCGGCTCGGTGTATTCCATCCGGTACGTGACGTTCAGGCGCAGCTTCTCGGCGCCGCCGGTGCGATGCAGCGATTCGCTGACGCTGCCGCGCACGAATACCGCGAGTTCGCGATCGACGAGCTTGGCCCACGTGACGCTCTTCGCGCGAGCGAGCGGATCGTCGTGCCGCACGACGATCACGATCTCGTCCTCGAACAGCTGCTGGTAGCGCAGCGTGCCGTCGTCGCTGTCCGGTTCGCGCACGCCGATGCCGAGATCCGCGACGCTGTCGCGCACGGCTTCGACGAGCGCGCTGTTCGGCAGGTCGGTGAGCGTGAAACGCAGCGTCGGGTGCATGCTGCGCAGCGCGTTGAGCGCGGGCAGCAGGCGGCCTGCGACCGACGGGATGAACGCGATGCGCACGGTCTGGATGCGTTCGCCGATGAGCCGCGTCATGTCGTCGAAGGTGCCGCGTGCCTGGTTGAGCAGGCGCTCGGCGAGCGGCAGCACGGCTTCGCCGGCGGTGGTGAGCGTGAGGCGGTGTGCGGTACGCGCGAACAGGCGCCCGCCGAGCAGGAATTCGATCTGGCGGATCGACGCGGTGAGCGCGGGCTGCGTGAGCGACAGCGCCTGCGCGGCTTGCGTGAAGCTGCGTGCGTGGGCAAGGACGACGAAGTGCTGGACCTGCCGCAGCGTGAGCGCGGGCAGCAGCGACGAGCGGTCGGACGACATCGGGCAATAACGGTCGGGATGCGGTACGCGGCAGTATAAGACCGCGCCGCGGGAACCGACACAGGACAATATTCGGAATCACAGGAGAACCACCATGTCAGCGACTGACACGATCCCGGCGCGAGCGCCGGCCCACTGGCTCGAACGCCGCTTCGCGCTCGCCGCGCGCGGCACGAGCGTGCGCACCGAGACGATCGCGGGCATCACGTCGTTCCTCGCGGCCGCGTACCTGCTCGTCGTGATCCCGTCGCTGCTAGCTACCGGCGGCATGGAGCGCGGCGCGGCGACGACCGCGACGATCATCGTGTTCGTGCTGTTCACGACGCTGATGGGGCTCTACGCGAACCTGCCGTTCCTCGTCGGCCCCGGCATCGGCGGCTCGGTGATCATCGGCGTGACGCTCGCGACGACGGAACACATCGGCTGGCAGACGGGCCTCGGGATCGCCTGCGTGTCGGGCTTGCTGTTCTTCCTGCTGACGATACTCGGCGCGCGCGGCGTCGTGATGCGGCTGATACCGGTACAGATCAAGCTCGGGCTCGGCGCGTCGATCGGGCTGTTCGTGACGATGCTCGGGCTGCGCAACGCAGGGATGGTGGTCGCGAATGCGAAGACCAATGCGTTCGCGCTCGGCGACTTCTCGCGGCCGGGCGCGCTCGTCGCGCTGATCGGCCTCGCGGTGGCGATCGTGCTGCAGGCGCGCAAGGTGCCCGGCGCGATCCTGATCGCGATCCTCGTTGCGGCCGCGGCCGGCGTGCCGCTCGGCGTCACGCACCTGCCCGCGTCGTTCGTGTCGCTGCCGCACAGCATCGCGCCGATCGCGTTCAAGCTCGACATCCGCAGCGCGTTGACCCTTGCGGCCGCGCCGTACCTGTTCGCGTTCTTCGCGGCGGAATTCTTCTCGACGCTCGGCACCGCGCTCGCGGTCGGCGCGAAGGCGAACCTGCTCGACGAACAGGGCAACTTGCCGAACATCAACCGGCCGTTCCTGGTCGATTCGCTCGCCGCGACGCTCGGGCCGGTGTTCGGCATTCCGGCACTGACCGCGCTGATCGAATCGGCGGCGGGCGTCGAGGCCGGCGGCCGCAGCGGGCTGTCGTCGCTGGCCGCTGCCGTGCTGTTCGCCGCGATGCTGCTGTTCGTGCCGGTCGCGCTCGCGATTCCGAAAGAGGCGACCGCACCGGCGCTGATCCTGATCGGGCTGTCGATGTTCGCGACGATCCGCCATACGCATTTCGACGACTTCACCGATGCGCTTCCCGTGATGTCGATGGTGCTGCTCACGCTGATGTCGAACAGCTTCGGCACCGGCATTGCAGGCGGGCTGCTGTGCTACGTGCTCGTCAAGCTGCTGGCCGGCCGCTGGCGCGACGTGTCGTGGGGGCTCGTCGTGCTGGCGCTGCCGCTCGGCTATTACTTCTGGACCGTCGTGAAGCCGCATTGAGAGACGGCTTTCGCGACGCAATGGCACTACCGAAAAAGAGACTGACATGAAGGCAACACCAGGTAACGTCCCGGCCGCGCGCACGGGCATCGAGATCACGCCGGCCCATCGGGCCTTCTTCCACGCGCTGCCGAAAGTCGAGCTGCATTGCCACCTGCTCGGCGCGGTGCGGCACGACACGTTTATCGCACTTGCGGAGCGCAGCGGCGCACCGATCGAGCGCGCGGAGATCGACGCGTTCTACGCGCGCGGCGAGAAGCCGGTCGGCGTGCTGCATGTGCTGCGCGCGCTCGACAAGTATCTGCTCACGCAGCCCGATGACCTGCGGCGGATCGCATACGAGTATCTGGAAGACGCGGCCGCGCACAACGTTCGGCATGCAGAATTCTTCTGGAATCCGACCGGCACGGTGCGCGTATCGGGCATCGCGTATGCGGATGCGCAGGCTGCGATCGTCACCGCGATCCGCGATGCCGCGCGCGATTTCGGGATCGGCGCATGCCTGATTCCGAGCATCGACCGGGAGCAGGATCCCGACGAAGCCGTTGCGATCGTCGAGTGGATGAAGGCGAATCGCGCGGACGAAGTCGCGGGGCTCGGCATCGACTACCGCGAGAACGACCGGCCGCCGGAACTGTTCTGGAAGGCATACCGCAATGCACGCGAGGCCGGCTTCCGCACGACCGCGCATGCGGGCGAGTTCGGGATGCCGTGGCGCAACGTCGAAACGGCCGTCGACTTGCTGCAGGTCGATCGTGTCGATCACGGCTATACGATCGTCGATAACCCCGAGCTGTGCGCACGCTATGCGGAGCGCGGGATCGTGTTCACCGTCGTGCCGACGAATTCATACTACCTGCGCACGCTGCGGCCGGAGCAATGGGCGGAGCTGCATCCGATGCGCAAGATGCCGGGCCTCGGGCTGAAGATCCATCCGAACACCGACGATCCGACGCTGCACAAGGTCAATCCGAGCGAGGCGTGGGAACTGATGTTCAGCCACTTCGGCTTCACCGTGGCCGAGCTGAAGCAGTTCATGCTGAACGGGATCGACGGCGCGTGGGTCGACGATGCGACGAAGGCGGCGTGGCGTGCCGCGTGGGCGCCGGAGTTCGACACGCTGGCCGATACGCTCGCGGCAGGCTGAGCGCGGCTGAGTGTTACGCCGGCCGGTGCTTCAGCCGGCCGGCGGTTCGTCCGGATTCAGGTGGTAACGCAGGTCGCCTGCGAAATCGAACAGCGTGTAGTCGCGGAATGCAAAGCGCCACACACCGTCGACGCGTTCGAACGCGTCGTGATAGCGGCCTGCCGCGACCGGTTGCAGCGGGAGGCCGTCGACGGCCTGCAGCACCGTGTAATACGAGCGCACCGTCGCGCGATGCGCGGCTTCGTCGATCTCGATGATCGGGTTCGTGACCACATGCTTCGTGCGCGGTGTGCCGCACGGGTAGCGCTTCACGCTCGCGCCGAACAGCGCAAGCAACTCATCCGCGCCGATCGTCGGCGCACCTTCCTTCGTCTTGATGCGCGCGTGCCGGAACAACTCGGCAACGCCCGGCAAGTCGCCGGCGTCGAGCAATTCCGCGTAGCGGTACAGCAGGTTCGCGATCGCGACTGCGCTCGAGGTCATGCGGGCTCCGTCATCGTGGATCGATGACACCGATGGTGCGCGGCATGCGGCGGGTGTGCTTCGTCCGGGTGGACTAATTCGCTTCGGTCAATTGAACCGCCGTCGTGATGCCGGCGCGCCCGCGCCGGCCCCACGATCAGCGGAAGAACTTCAGCCAGTCGAACAGGCCCGAATGCTGCGGGCGCCGCCTCGGCGCCGGCGCGCTGCGGGGCCGGAAGTCGGGCGAGAACTGCACGTGCGAATCGATCGCCCGCGCGCGCAGCGCCGCGTCGTAGAACGAGCCGACGATCGGCAGCGCGCTGTGCGCGCCCGCGCCCCAGTAGTCGCTGCGCAGCGTCACGCTGCCGTCGTCGAAGCCGACCCATGCGCCGGCCACGAGTTGCGGGTGCATCAGGATGAACCAGCCGTCCGCGTTGTCCTGCGTCGTGCCCGTCTTGCCGGCCACATCGATGCGAATCCCGTAGCGCGACCGGATGTCGGCCCCGGTGCCGCGATCGACGACATCGCGCATCACGTCGACGAGCGTCTGTGCGGCCGGCGCCGGCAGCGCACGTTCGGGCGGTGCGCTGCCGAACGCGGCGAGCACCCTGCCGTTGCGGTCCTCGATGCGCGTGATCATCTGCGGCGCGACGTACACGCCGCGGTTCGCGATCGTGCCGTACGCGGACACCATTTCCTTCAGCGTGACGGGGCTCGTACCGAGTGCGAGCGACGGCACCGCGTCGAGCGGACTGTCGCGCACGCCCATCGCGCGCGCAAGCTGCGCGACCTTCGCGGCGCCTTCGTGCTGCATCACCTGTGCGGTGACGCGGTTGCGCGACAGCGCGAGCGCATCGCGCAGCGTCATCGGCTCGCCCGTCGGCGGTTCCGCATCGGTCGGACGCCACACGGCGCGGCCATCGACCGGAATGGCGACGGGGCGGTCGACGAACGTATCGTCCGGCCGCATGCCGTCCGCGAACGCGGCGCCATAGACGAACGGCTTGAACGTCGAACCCGGCTGGCGCCGCGCCTGCGCGACGTGGTCGAACGGCTCGCTGCCGAAATCGGGACTGCCGACCCACGCGCGGATCGCGCCGTTGCGCGGATCGATCGCGACGAAGCCGGCCTGTACCTGCGTCTTGCGCTCGCACAGTGCGCGCATGAAATCGCGGTTGGCACCGAGCTGCTTCAGCGTCGGCACATCGGCGAGCCCGGTGTCGCGGGCCTGGCGATACTCGGGCGTCTGGCGGATGAAGCCGCGGAACAGGTCGTTGCGCAGCCCGCAGCCGGACGGGCCGCGCCATGCGCTGTCGGCGATCGACTGCAGCCGTTCGGTCTGCCGCGTCAGCGCCTGCGTGGCCATGTCCTGCAACTGTGCGTCGAGCGTCGTGCGCACGACGAGGCCGTCCGAGTAGAGATCGTAGTTGTTGCGGTCGGCCCACGCGATCAGCCACTTGCGCAGCTGGACCGCGAAATGCGGCGCGAGGCTCGGCTGTGCCGTCTGCGGCTCGAAGTCGACGCGCAGCGGCTGGCGCTGCAGTTTCGCGAGCTGCTGCGGCGTGAGCATGCCCATCTGCGCCATCCGGCCGAGCACGATGTTGCGCCGCTGGACCGCGCGTTCCGGATTCAGCACCGGGTTGTAGTAGCTGTTGCCCTTCAGCATCCCGACGAGCGTGGCGCTTTCCGCGATGTCGAGCTGGTCCGCCGACTTGCCGAAGTAGGTGCGCGCGGCCATTTCGACGCCGTACGCGTTGTACAGGAACGGCACCGTGTTCAGGTAGGTCTCGAGGATCTCGTCCTTGCTGTACACCGATTCGATCTTGAACGCGGTGATCAGCTCCTTCACCTTGCGCGTGAGCGTCAGCGCGCGGCCGACTTCGTCCGGATACAGGTTGCGTGCGAGCTGTTGCGTGATCGTCGAGCCGCCCTGGCGGTCGCCCGAGAAGGAATGCAGCCCGGCTGCGAGCGTGCGGCGCAAGTCGATGCCGTGGTGGGAATAGAAGCGGTGGTCCTCGGTCGCGATCAGCGCGTCGACCATGTGCGGCGAGATCTGCTTGAGCGGCACCCATTCGCGGTTCACGGGCCGGAACTCGGCGATCAGCCGGCCGCCGTCCGACACCCCGCC
>STHD01024205.1:0-15724 GCA_016170015.1 Anopheles longipalpis
ACTTGAGTTGCAGTGCGAGATTCATTGCCATCGTGGCGGACGGGACTAATTCGCCCTCGCTCCAGAATAGAGCGGGCGTTGTAAAACGAGGCGTTAAGATGTACGTAGAGTATCTCATCTGCTGCTGGTGCATGGTCTCACCCTACCAGGGAACGTGAGATGAAGATCTCGCTGGCAGATGTACTGATCTGCACTTGCGATCACTGCTCGCACTGTGCTCGGCAATTAGCTTCGGTGTAGAGGCACCACAACCCAACGCTGCTCGTCTCGTATCGGGTTACTCGGCCGGTGGCTACGGCATGATGGCCACACGAAACCGGCTACCAGGATTAATAATAATGCAGGCCACCGCTCAAGGACACCCTAACAGCCGTGCAGCAGATTACAGCCGGCTGGTGGGCATTTCTTCTTTCATTCTTCGTGCCTTCTCCACAATGGTCTATGTCCACAGACCGGTGGTTGAGCTATAAATTAAGCGACCAAGTAAATCACCTGTACCCGCATTGGTTGTTTTTTTTTTTCAAAGAAGTTCAATATAATTTATGCACCGCAAGTAATGTTTTTGTGCTCCGTTTTCTTCCATTTAACCGTCTCAACCGGGTTGATGCGATCGTTTCTAGGAATGGAGGCAAAAACACTTGCCGCTGTCTTGTCAGTTGTTTACTTTTGCTATCTGCGCATTCTTATCTTCCGGGCTACCTGCTGCGATGCTGTTCAGGATGCGGGACAGCATTATGTTAACGGCCGTTGGTTAATGCTGGATGAGATACATGACGACAGTAAATTATTTTAAACAGTAAAAGAAACTCATGAATAAATTACTATTTGTAAGTTTACGGGTGCTGTGCTTTAAAGACCAAATCATTTTTTTTTTTTTCAATATTTATGTTAAAATGTGATTTTTAATGTTTCATATTATATGACAAACGATCATTATTTTACTCTTCATACCAATTCCTTGCACACGAGACCGATTTCTTCAGCATCTCTTTTTACCTCTTTAATTCACCTTTCCTTACCATCGAAAAAAAAACAAAAACACCTTTCCATCAACGACAAAACACTTGCTCGCCTGAACAACAGTGCATTCTTTGTCACAACAACAACAAAAAAACATTATCATGTTGCGAGCCAAATATGCGGGTGTTGTGGCACGCGTTACCTTAATAGTTGACAAACGGCAAAAGGGTAAGGGTGATGCCCCATAGGGGACAATCAAAAAAGTTCATCCCATAAAACACACGCCCTTTTCTTTAAACCGTTTAGTCCCTAATCGTTTATCGACCGAATGGATTGGTGTTCTTGGACCTTGTTACACCAAACAGACAACCTTTTCGAAACGTAGCCGGACACCCAGACAGCCCAAAAGCAAAAAACCCTCTTCGGAACCATGTTCATCTGTCATATTTCAGCATCATCCCGGACACCTTTCAGATGCAGCCCACACGGACGGTGAAAAAACAACCGTGGCATGTGTTTCATGCCACAAAAAAAAACACAAATCCACCGTGTTTCCAATCAAGCGCCTGAACGACATTTGAGTGCACATGTTAATTAGCATAATCTATCAAAAGCGCACCTTCGCTCCGGTTCGTCGCTTCTTCCGGCGAAGAAATTTGATTAGCTTGGTCGCACCGGGCAAAGCTAAATCAATCCCTTGTTGACCTCGCCCTCCGCCAGCTGTTTCTCACCCGAAATCTCGAACCCGTAGATGAAAGCAATCAAAACGATCCGGTGCTTTATGGGGGCTTTGTGGTTAATTTTTCATATCAAACTTGCGAGGAAATCAATCCCCTTGTTTTCGCTCGGGAATGAAACCGACGACCGCCCCGGTGATAATTCCTACCCCTAAACAGCCGTGTGCGAGCGAGTTTTATCACCCAAAATAAACTATACACACGCGCATTACGATAATGTTGCTGGTTTACCGGACTGGGCGACTTATAACCTGACGCGCCTGGAAGCTTGATTAGATCCGATCGTTCTTTTACCGCTTCTCCGACTGAACGACCGGACCGTACCCACCGGTCAGCGTTAACGTTCTCCGATGGTCAAGTTCCAATCAGGTTCCACAACCTAAGAAACTGGAGCTGTCCGGGAGGGTTCTTTTCGATCTGCCCTTGTGCTTGCTACATACAGACACAAACACAAGCCCCCCCGATAAATAACACATAAAAGAACTACAAATTCATCTGGTCAATTCCGAAACCACAACAGGACCGACACCGATACCGGCTAAACCGCACCGTGTTGGGGGGTATCTTTCATCGGCGAACCGAAACGATACCTCACACATCGCCCTCAACGAATGGTCCACACGGTCTAGCACCATATTAAGCATCGTAAAATAGGCTTTTATTAATATATTCTCGATGCTGTAAAAATATTTTTATTCCCGCCGTGCGCCGGGACTCACTTCTCACCTGCATCTTACGCATCGGCGCTGCAACCAGCTCTACTGACGGTGCCTCGCGCATCACCTGCTGCCGATCCGTTTCATACCGATACCCGGGCGGGGACCGGGTTCGGTAACGATCGCTTTCCATAATATCTGTGTCGCATCTTCTCGGAATCTTGATCGATTCGGGTTTCCTTTCTTACCGCTCGCCGTTTACCGATCAGGTCTCCGTTGCGTCTCGAATGTAAACGAGAGCATATTGAGACCTGCTCCGGGTGGACGAAATGATAGAAACCGGCATACAGCCGGAGCAGCAGCAGCAGCCACATAAATGTAAACGCACTGTGTCAGATATTTTTACGATGATTATTAATAATCATAACTCATTCGACTGGGCTTTACAACCATTCTGTGAGTGCCTCACTCGGATTCCGATAAGAGCCTGGATGGGAGCGGTACGGAGCACAAAAAACCTAACCCCCCGAGATCCGCCGGGAGCAACATTAGGCTCTGGGCGGGCGCAGATTGGAACTGCAAATCGGGCAGTCAGCCACCGGCCATCTCCGGCCAACTTCCCACCTTTCGCTTTACTCACGTACGAAACGATTTCCGCCAGATATGGAGCACCTGGAGCAACACCGACACCGTAGAAACGGTTGACAGTTATCGGAGCCGCATCATTTTTCAAACAATCCTAACGGGCTGCCTGATGGTGATGATGATGACTGCTACAACGACGACGATGCCGGTGCAGGCACGAAATGCGCTTCTATGTTGCACTTGGTGCGCTTCGTCTCGTTGCAGGTGGAGTTGCCGCTAGGCAACCGGCCGGACCGTTTGTGGAATTTCGTGAAATTTGTATCCGGTATCACTTCGGCATGGGTGTGCTACCTGGGTGGCAATGGGCGATGTAAGTGAAACATTATTCAACGGCACTAATGGACAGCTCGGCAAGCTAGTTTATCCTGCTTGGGAGCAATGTTGTAGCGTACTAGAGAGAGAGCATGATATGGAGGTTGATAGTTTTCTTAGGCGTTCCGGAAAAAAATATAGTACAAATTCACATCAAAAGTAAAATTGAATGACTTAAGAAAACAACCAAACTTTTAACACGACCAAAAAATTTAATGAAATATTTTGTAAATAATAGTACCTAAAGATTTAAAAATTTAATGAGGAAATTATCCATATCACATGCTTAAAAGAGCACATGTGAGCTCTCATTTCCACAAGAAAAACCCCGTTTATCCATCGGCCTTAATGCTCACTAATATTTCCTTAACTTTGTGTCCGTAGTTGGATGTCTCGGTGCATTTCCTGATTTGGTAAAAACCGATTTTTTAAAACCGATTCGGTACCCCCGGAATCCACCACCAATCGCCTTTTACATACGTGCAAATGTGTGTTTATGTTTTCCATTTAGCCCCAATCACATCATTAACCAAATCATGCCTTCATCGGTTCAATTTAAATCCATCCGAAGGGGTAACTCCGTGCCACCCTCCCGGGGGTTCTTCGTACCACGTCGACAGCCATTAATCGACGATCTGCAAAACTAGCAACACCCAAAACCATCATCATCATCATCATTGCGCTCTACAGCTTGCCCGACTACAACCACCAAAAGCGTCTGCCGTGAAAAGTGCAATATGGACGCGTGTCTGCTTTTAATAAACATAATTTAGTATCATTCCATAATTTGATCGAAATTTATAGATACCCCCTATTCGGTTATGGTCATTCGTGACGAGCACGAGTACGGTTTCGGATGGGGAGGATGGCATGCGATGGACACGGGAAACACGGTGCAGAAGTGGGAAAGGAAATAAACGATCTCCTAAACATTGCGCACACCGGCACCAATGCTGCCTGACGATGATGAGGTGAGGTGAAACATTATTTATAACATATGTTTGCCGAATGCCCACCTTTCTCGTCCTCCCGCCTTCCATCCTTCCCGCGCACACGTTCCGGATCTCAATCACTTAGGTCGCGCGATCACGATTCCAAGGGGAACGGATGACCACCGAGCGGGCGAGCGGGTGCAATGATGAGGTTATGCTTGGGATTTTATTTCTTTAATTTTTCCCTATTCCCTTTGGTCGGTCAATATGGTACACCCTTAAACGAGAACACACGCCCGCCGACAACGTACTGGGGGTGTACGGGGGGGTGCTTTTTCGGGGGTTGATTTTTGCGTTTTATCTCTCGCTCTTGCACGGTGTAAGACCCTCACCAGCACTCATTCTATTAATGAATGGATAATATTCATTCAATTATATGTAAATTCGTTTAGCCATGCATGACCTATGAATATGTATGCTCCGGTGGGCCATCGATGAAAATTGAAGGTAAATATTAGTTCTGGTTAACCACCCTGCAACGGAGGTTGGGTAGGACGGACAGTTTAGCAGCTTGTATTGCTGGTTCTGCACCGAAAAAACCTTGAGACGTGTACGAGTGTCTTGTTTTCTGCACCTTTTGGGGATTGAGTAATGGTTGCACTTAGGTTGTTGGATGATCGCGAAACAGCAGTCCTTCTGGAATTTGAAATTTTCTGATGATTAATTCATACACTTGTTGCGACTTCTTGCCACTAGCCACGGGTTAAGTAAGCGATCTAGCAGGCCATTTGATGATCATGTTTCTCTAAACTATTCTTTCACTTCTATTTTCAATGCTTTTGGACGGTTTTTTTTGGGGCGGAATCCATCTTACAAGCTCATGAATGTTCATATAGGAGTTCGTTTTCGCATGGCGGAATAATCTCATCTTGCTACTGCGTCATTTCCAATCTTCACAACCTGCAAGAAAAAAGTACAGATTTTTGGTGACAAACCACTTTTCGATCCCATCTTTACTACACTCGAAATGAGAGAAAGAGAAAAAAGCAGTAAGGTTCACGCCCGGTACTCGAACATGGAAAATGAACGAGTTCTCGAACTGCCAATAAGATATTTATTTGCATTCAATTTCATCTTCCCGTTGGTGACTTGAATAAGGTTTTTTTTCTCTTCTGTTCCATCCTCACATCCTTACCCCCCTTACAATCCCTTCCAATCTTCATGCTGGCCAGCGTATACGATGATGCACTTTGCATCGACCGATGCACCGACCCCGGTGGTGTATTGCATTCTTGGTCCGATTCCGCAAATAATGGCCGGTGCTCAAGTCGGGAATATTATACACACAAAAAAAACAACCCCACAGGAAGAAGACGGACCATTGGTTCTGGTTGGGCATGCGTGTTGGCATTTTTGGGTTTTTTCTGTTTTTTTCTTTGTATCTCCATTGCACAAGAACCACATTCCCCTCAATGTGCAGTGCAACTGCGGCGGCACTCAGCGAAATCGTTCGTTCACCGCTGGGCGCTTGTTTATTTATATTTTTGTTTGATTTAATTTATTAAATCGATGCGATTGGGCTGCAGTTTTATCAAAGGATTTTTTCACTTATTTTATTGAAAGCGAGTCTGCGTTATCGCAGGGTAAATATCGTTGCGTGAGAAAGATGTTTTTTTTTTGGTTTTTTGCTTGCTAGCAGGTTGACCGATAAGAATTTACATTGTAAAGTTTGTGGAATTAATTGAATTTTGTTGAATATTGCCTTAAATTGTATTATGCAATCTTGAGAAAAAAATCCAATACTATGAATCACCAACATGCTAAAGAGTCCTCTATTTCATCTCCAAAAAACGGATTTTCTAACCATCAATATCTAACCATCTTTAAGGAAACAGATTAAATTGGACTACATACGAACAGTTTAGGTCACCATTCAGCTTATACAACACGAAGTTGAATAAATCATCTTCTTTTTTTCCATTTAGATGAAATACAGTCCAACACGTTGTTGACCTGTTACGTTCAGCATTGCTTTAAATTTCTCCATTACGCATGCATTTCTACTCCACCCTTAAGTAATGGCATCGTACACACCGTCCACCCCGCAAAAAAAAAAAACGAGAAGCAAAATGTGTCGATCAGCACCATGTGCGTATTGGTACCGTGGACACGCAGCTTAATCTGCACTGGCTCGCAGACACACGCGCGAACATCCGCGGGTGGATGCTGCTGCCGTGGTCCGAAATTTATTTGCTCTACCACCGGCATTCCCTGCATCAGGTGAGCGTTCGCGAATGTAAATAAATATAAACATACGACGGCAAACCGCACACAACCGCACACGAGGCACCACACATCGTTGGCATCCTCACGTGCCCGAAGCGAGCCCACGTTTGTTTGCCGCTCCGTTTGCAAACCCAAAACTGCAGTTGCAATGCGGCGCTCACGTTTGATTTCGTGTCGTGCATCGTGAGGTGGCGAGTGAATGGAACAAAGTGAGCCAACGGAATGGAATGGATACTGGTGCGTTGCGTCCAGCGAAGTGACCCCCGGAGAAATGACCGGGTGGAGACCGTCCGTTGAACTTCGCCAAAAAATTTAACGCTACTATAAATCGGTTCACTCGGGATCGCTTTTATTTCATTCTTTCGGCCTTAAACCATACCTTACACACATTCCGCCAAGACGTTGTGTCCTTTTTGGGGGGGAACGTTTCTCAGAATGCTTGAGGATTCCCAGCAAACACACCAAAAAAACAGGAGAGGAAAAGAAAAAAAGATACAATTTCCAAGAAAAGCAAATAAAGATTTATCGTTATCGTGTTCCGTTTATATGCCTTCATCTACCCTCCCTCAAGTTTGGTGACGCCTTACCCCACTTGGGGAGACGGTTTAGTTCGGTAATCGTGGCGCAAAGTTCGATCGATATCGCACCGATCGGTGCTAAATCAGCATCACTAAAGGACCTTTTTCGATCACGGTTCCCATGGTACAAAAAGGGCTCTCGTTCCCACAGCATCAGGTTTTTGGGGTTCCCGTTTTCGGCAAAATGTTACGCCAAAAGTCGATAATTACCAACCGTCAGCTCGTATCAGTTCGGGGTGGCGCATTCCGTTGCATTTTTTTTCCCCCGTTTTGATTGTCACCCGCGTTTTTGCATGTGAACTCTTTAATGTACGGTCGGGCTTTTAATTTAACGCATAAATCTATCGACGCCAATTTGTGTTGACCTGCGCCGGGGTCAAGATTATATTATCGATCGAATCGAGTCGATAGGGACATCCGTTCTGTACGGTGCAAAGTTGGGTTATCTTATTTAATCTTTTTAGATGAATTCTCTGCAACCAGATACAGGTAAGATGAATTATTTCAAATATTTAAAACTTTATTTAAATGGTAATTACTTAAGGGACACAACATCGCACTATCAAATTGTATCCTGTTCTTTGTTAAAGATAGGTCCTTAACCCTTCCCATGAAATACCCTTATTTAGTTCAATAAAAAATATTAAACAAACCAGCCGGAAGTGATGAGCGTATTCGAGATCATTCCTTCACCGGGGGTTTAACCCATTGTGCTCGATTCATCTTCATCCGGAGCATCCCAAGCCACTCATAAGCATTCCGCCCCGGGGTCGCGCAAACGATCGCGAACCGTAAAACACGTGCACGTGCATAACAATTTCGAATTCAACAAATTCCAACATGCGACCGCTCACATGTCATAGCCCCGGGTTTTTGGCTGCACGTTCCAGAATCGGAACGCTGCTAAACTTCTTTTCAATCCCAAGATGCCGCTGCTTGTTCACCATCACATCCGCACCGAATTTACATTATTTTCTTTCGTGCATCGACGGCGAAGAAAATAAAATCCAGGTCAAAAAGGTCCAGAAGCATGGTAAACAGACAGACAGAAAGAACGAAACTTTAGAACGCTGCGGGACGAGAATACCCGTCAGCACACCCGGTTCCGGTGTCGTGGTAAAGGTCAGACTGCTTCGGGGAGGAAGGAGGAGGATGTTGCAGTGAAGGAGGACAGAAATTAAAATGCAATTTCCTTCCCGTCACCTACTGCAATGCATCCATCCGGACGCACACACTTGGCACTTGGGCGCTATGCAGTTCCCTCTTCAATGTTCATAAACCTGTGAAGTTTGACATCCGGTGCGCTTTTATTCTCAGCCCAACCCGCCGTAGCCGGTGTCTTCCGACCTATCGGGTCGTAACTATTTCGAGCATTCCGTGTGTTCCTTGTCACAGAGCCGTGGAGTTCGGGTTATCGGGAAGAACATTTCCATCAGAATATGGTGGCCTTTTTTTGGGACGGTCCCAAAAAAGGGTGTCGTGGAGGTCACCACGGGGGTCACATTCGTTCCGGTTTGGGGATCGTTAGTGGGCAACCGTGAGCAAACGTTTCGCAAGTCGTAAAGGGCACGATGGTCTAATTTTAATCAAACAACACCGTCCGGTGCATACGTCAACCTGAAATCGATAGAAGGTTTACCGAGGAAAAGCGCTTGTAAAACAATTTGCATACGAAACGGTCAAAACTGACCGAGCGTTCGTTCGCGTGGTGATTTGACTGGTTTCGTGCTGCAGCACACGATCTTCCTTGGGGGATGAAAAGCAAGCATTACTAGCCAAACCCATAAGTACCGAACTCTTTTCATCCTGTTGGAAAAATGATTCAATGCACGATTTTTTGACTATTTTTTTACGTGGAAAATTATAATAAAAGATCGATCAAAGGAAAATTAGCCTGCATCTAACCTTCGATAAGCAGGAAAAGTAAAACACGCTCTGTGTGTGTGTGCATAACAAATCCTCACCGATGCCAGTGCCTCTGGGAATATGAAATATCGTAACAAGACCTTGTTATTGAAGTTAACGATCAACTGCCATTTTTGTTATAAATCTTTTGTTTGACTTGTGTATTGTGTCATATTACCGTATAATATTATTTAAAATACTTCTTTTTTCAAATTCTCGTTCTAAATTATACAAAAATACCACAATTATTTGAATAAACTAATAGAAAATTAACACATAAAATGTTTTATATAAAATTAGCGCATTTTATGTCAGAAACCCGAGAAATTATAATGTGGCGTCCTGGTATTTTTAAAATATGTATTAACTTTTTTATTGGTTCACCAACATATTAAAAATGAAGTTGATATATTTTTATTGATCGCGACAAAATGTCTTACAACAGTTAATCAAGTTAAAGTTAATCCCGTCTCAGGTAAAACAGAAATTTTGGAGAACGATTCCCACAACCAGTATCAACGCCATTAAACAAACAACATTGGAGCATAAAGGAATGAGTTTAAACCCCGTGGACCGGAAAATTCGTTACTTGTCGTAATGTTCATTGGACGTCTCAGATACTCCAGATTTGCTTTACATTAAAACATTTAATTTGATGGAACATACTATTATACCTTTCATTAAATAAAATAACCAAAACTATTGCCTTCAAAACAGCCTGATTTAGATGCGCTACACTACCCAAATAAATCGATCCATACACACATCCCTTTCGCCGTGCACCGGTTCAGTGACCTTAACATTTACGTTGGCCACCGTGAAGTACAGCACAAACGGGGCAACCTGTTCCATCGGTTCGTGTCTGGTTGCCATTCGGTTGATTCACTGTTTTCGCTACCATTTTTTTTTTCTCTGTGCACCTACCGAGCTAAAAAATCGTGCCAAACGATTCGATGTCCCGCCCCGGCAACTAGCATATTGCCGAACAGGAAGCTTACACCTTGTCCAAACCGTGCTGCCCTGGGTTGTCCTTTTTCTTTCAGCGAACAAGGAGAAGAAGAAGGAGATCGCAGTCTCTCCTTTTAATCCCGGATTCAACAACCACCGCAACGTGCCAACACCGGGAGGGAATTGGCAAACGAGCCCGAAACTCTATCGTTCGCGGGAGCACCAGTTTGCTCGGCTTATTTATTCTTTCGTCATGTTACAGGTTAATTGGACACAGTGTACGTGTTTATGATAATTCTGTGTCACGAATTGAGTGGTTTTAATAAGCACCGATGGCGACCGCAACGCCACGTGAAATGCTGAATGGAGAAAATTTAAAGCCACAGATAACGCCCGCCACAAACAAGTAGCTCGATGGTGTTTGTATGTCTGTCGTTGTGGGAGGCAAAAACGCTGAGGTCCAAGGTGAGTTCCAATGGCGGAAGGAGTACATCTCACCACCGATAGTAAGGTGAAGAAGCGTGAAAAATTCGCCCGGCACGAAAAGGGGTACGATAAATTGACTCCCCTTTTTTGCCACATGGTCACGGTCGTCAGGGAGACTGGCGCAATATCCGGCTGGCGCAAGACGCATCCAAGACATCTGACGTTTCCCTTGTGTCCCTCCCTCCTGTGGTGGTTTTGTCCGTGATCGATGGTGAATGTTTTGCCGAGAGTTTCATAGTAGCGTACCAGATTTGTAGCAAATCATTCAGAACGAATGGGGAAAACTTTCCGCGACCTGCACACTTAAAAGAGGACGACCCACCCCGTACACAGGTGGGCGAAAATAGGTAGGTTCAGGTTAGGTTACTACCCTGCCTGGCAGAAAGTGCGGCAAGGTAAGTCAAAAACAAATCGTTCCGCGTTCAGCTACACACAATCCACACCAATCCACCAGTTCGTGAAGGTTCGAGCGAAAATACAATCACATATCCACGACCGGTGGGTGCACTGTCACAAGGTATCCGAGAATTAACAAGAACGGGAGCAACAGACAGACGAGCAGTAGTGAAAACGGCTAATGAAAAGAAGCTTCCCGTACCTCGAACGGGGAAGGTAGTTCCCAGCCGATGCCAGCTTCCGTACCGTTTCGGGAAAGTTTTGCACCGGCATCACATCCCACGGCAGGCATCCTTCAAATTGGCTGCCTCGGTACAGTGCGGAAACGATGGCACTGCGAGGCCCATCTTCCTTCCTACGGGATAGTGTGTGTATCGACACCGTACGGTACCGCATTGATGTGACAGGCGACGAGGTGTGTAACCGGCGCAGACTGGCCGCTTCTTCTTTATGCACTTTTGTCGAACATATTTTACTGATAAGACACGATTTATTGCGCTGCTGTGTCGAGTAAATTTAGTGAACA
The DNA here is from genome assembly GCA_016170015.1 of Anopheles longipalpis. Taxonomy (NCBI): domain Eukaryota; kingdom Metazoa; phylum Arthropoda; class Insecta; order Diptera; family Culicidae; genus Anopheles; species Anopheles longipalpis. Next base: position 11,368 of record STHD01024205.1, read on the forward strand.
GACAGAGCAGAACACAAAAGCCACCTTGTGGTCTGTGGAGGGAAAACCTGGCGGATGATACAGACCGTGTGCAGCAGGATAGCAGCATGCACAAGTTCACATTCGAATGCGCTCGGCCCACTGCAACAAGGTATCACAAACAAATCAGAGCACAAACCGAACCTCACGACGTTGTCTTTTGGGAAGTTTGGAGTTTTTTGGGTCTTTTCTTTGGGGTTGAAGCTGCACTCCCAAAAAATTAAAAAAAAAAACAAACAAACAAGAGGACGATATTCTTGGGGGAATATTGGGACGACAACTCGACAACAGGTACCCCAGCAATGCACTCCGGGACATGGTGGAGATATCGAAATTCAATAATAATAAAGTTAAATCGAGACCAAACGGTCTTTTTTTTTCGCTTTTGGGAAGATTTTTTTTCGATCCTCCCTTAAAGCCTAACCTGTCCCGTTGAACTTGAAGACAGAAGGTGGTTGCGTTGCGTCGCGTGATCTTCGCGTTTGTCAATGGTGTTTGGTACCTTTTTGGGCTTCCTTTTTTTTCCTGCTCAACCACAACTCGCTGTTTTCGCCAATTTCGGTGACAGCTTGCAGTGGAGCGTGCTTGCCTTCCATTTTGTATGTCTTGGACCGAAGTGCCCCAGCATCGGTACAGAGGATTAACAGGGATCATCGTGACGTTACCGAGCAAACAAAATCCTGCGTCCTACCGCCGATGAAAGTACGCCGATAAGGAAACAAACACACACACACATACCCTTTCCGACCATCTCGTTGTTATGCTCGGGAAGATGAGGTGCACCATTCGCAAAATGGTGGAGGCCCTTCAAAAAGGTGTGCTGAACCATGTTCGTAAATCACTTTCCACGTGCAGTTAGCGGGCAGTCCGTTCCTACCCCCCTTTTCATCGTTACCCGTAAAAGGGAACCTGAACTTCCTTATTGCCCTGGAACAACCTGTGGACCCACTGGGCACATGTGAAGGTGGACAAGTGCAATCGGTTTTTCAATTTAATTAAGGAATCGACATGGGGATGCTCCGTCCGCCGCGCGCGCGCGCGCGCGTCTTCCGACCACAGGCAGGATTGTCGAAAATTCGGATTTCGATACCAAGATTAGCCGTAGCCGATTGTCCACTTCTGTGTGCTGCTTCTCGGATCGTTCATTTCTGACTTATAACAAGGTTTGTGCCGAGTTGTGCTGCTCGTTAAGGAATGCATCGCCTCTCCTTGTAGGTTGCTGCACACAGCCATCGAGAGTGTCCCAAAGGACGTTCGAAACATTCGACGACCTCACGCTTGAAGGTTTTTCGGGGGGGTTTTTTCGGTTTTTTGGAAAGGAAATGATGCTGAACTGATTAAAAGCGGGCATGCGACACGTTTAACGGATAAAAAAACTGCTTACGGATGGGAGTTTTTAAATGGCTTGTTTTTACATCCTCAAAGTTTTTTGCTCTGTATATCTTTAAGTACATCGTGCGGTGGTAGTTTATGAAATAAAAAAAATAAGTTTGTCATTTCTTGACGGTAAGAGATGACATAGAGAAGGCTGTTGCTAAAAAAGCTATAAAAAAGATACGATTTTTTAAAAAGCAAATTCTGAAGAGCTCTTTAATAAATATTGAGGACTATTTTGCGTACATTATTGGTCGTAACATGGAAAACAACACTTTTTTTAAAAACAATTTTTATGATCGCACTATAAAAACGAATTCCTGTCTTCTGTATCACGAATATTATTCATACAACAACATATGAACAATTCTTTTGAGACTCCCTCAGTGATATTCTTGATAGAAAAAAACCAACCAACCTTAAACCCATCTGCTCCATAAAAAGCGACATTTATGAATTATAGAATTCGTTACGGTACTGCTGCACCTTACACTTTTTTAGGAGCTGGTTTCGTAGCGAGGAAAAAAAACATGAAAAAGTGATCCTTAAAGACAACAAGTAAAAAAAAACCTAGCTCGTACCAGCTGTTTCTGTTCCGGGCATCGTAGATCTTACACCGGAACGGAATAAATTTTAAAACCATCTAAAGTGTTCCACTAAACATGTCCCATTTCAATCAAAACCTGATTAAAAAAGAAAGCACCCTAAACAGAAAAACAAAAAAAAATATGTCCCTCTCAAGCTCCCTTTTGATCCCGGAACTTCCTGTTTTGTTGATGTGGATGAGATTTTTTTTATTGTGCTAGCCTCCTCCTACAACGCACGGTCTGAAGTATGTCTAATGATATGGTAATGGTGGATCGGTAAACTACTTACAGCGGATTCATAACTCATCTACGAACGATTCCGGTTGAATAAAAAATCACCTCGAAAAAAACACCATCACTTCCGGTCTTGCAAGTAGAGCACCCTCGGTAGATAACGGCCCGGGATGTGTATGGTGCGTTGAGTTGTTCTACCGCTGAGAACAATCCACCACCGCCGGTGAGCTGAGCCTGGGATCGAACGGGAACAAAAAATCCCATATCCCACAAACATTTCGATTTTGAAGCAAGAGAAAAAAAAAAATGAAACAAAAAGTAGAACAATCATCTGAAGCAAAGAGCAGCGGGATCATGTTTTTTTTTCTCACCATCCTGTCCCACGTGTGTGGGTGCGATCGTACGGAAATGAGATGGAAATGGTGGACGATGGGGTATGGGAGATGAACTTGTTGTTTTTTTGTTGTCGCTCATACACCCTACCCGAATCGAAACATCCCAGGAACAACCGCTTGAAAACTAATCGCGTATTGTATTTCACTACCGATCGCAGGTTTCTCAGCTGCAGGGTGGTTCAAGTAGGTCTTCCATCCCTCTGCAGGACGAAGAAACCGTCCACGGTTGGGTCACCCTGTACCAATGCTTCCCAGGGTGAAGGTTCTAACGGGAACCAAGGGAACAGGTTGAAATCTGAGGGGACAAAAGGAAAACGGCACGATCACGGCCAAGGATCCCATCAAGTTTCTTTTATCTGTGGTCTGGTTTTTTTGTTATGTTGTTGTTGCTTTCTCATAAAGTACGCTCTTTTTTTTCTCGGTTCCTTCGTGTGTTTCTCTACCGTCGAACACAATGCGCAGCAGCACTTGTTCGCATCACAGCGCAAGGAAGCATGGAAATGGGAAGGATACATTTCCCTTCCCCTTGGGACGAAGGATTGCTCAGGGTGACAGCGTGAACCATTTTAGGACTCTCACAGGATGGGCACCACAATGGGAAGGAAGGAAGTAATGATGAGTAAGGACACACATAAAAAACAACACAATTCAGCTTAAGCGACAAAAAAAACATGGGAAACGATAATGGTACTACAGATAGATAATAAAAACGAATGTAGAAACGCAAACAAATTAGGTGCCCGCAAACAACTGTTTTCCTGAAGAGCACACACACACATTGTTTTGCACTTGAAGTTATTTTGGTAACGGAAGAATTATGTTGCTGCGTAACTTGGGAAAAAAGTGGATCGAACTTGAATTTTAATACTAAAAAAGCAACTTTAAAATAGTGAAATTTTAGCATTTATATTTTATTTATTGTTATTTTTATAGCAGAAGGATCTTAAATCCCTGTCAGTATTTAAATTCTAGCAAAAAAGGGTTAAGCGGATGTTTAATCTCCAAAATAACATCCAGATCGAATTCGTTGGCATGAAAACACTACGTAAAACAGGAAAAAGCACACGAAACCCTTTATATCAACATCAACCCATCGCTAAACTGGTAAAGGATCCACACCAAATCGTGTCAAGTGCTCGTGTCGAAATGTCGTTAAGATGTACCGATGGAATAAATTCCTCTACCAGGAATCGCCCACAAACCCGCGAGCCTCATAAGGAGACGGAAACGAATGTGAAGTGTACATTTCCCCCGAAATGTGTCGATTATTCATTGCATCGAATCACACAAGATTTCCGTATTTTTTTGTTTATTTTATTTGAACCTTTCTTTGTGATTCATTCACTTAAAGCTTCATTTCCAACATGAGGACACCTTCATTCAAACACCTTCCCGACAAGGGAAGGTTTTGTTGGCTAAACGGTTTGTTTCTAAAGTGGATGGACAGAGTTTTAACCTTTTTCTTGGTAAAGTGACATGTCTGTATTACAAAAACTTAAGTGCATCTTGATACGTACCATTCTGTAGAGATTTTTTTTTGGATCATTCAATCCAATGCTTAACGTTATCCTTAAACGACGTTGAAATATTTCAATCGTATTGAAAGGAAGAAGCAAAACTACCCTTAACTCTTCCATCAACCTCGATTGCGTCAACTTGCATTCGCAAACGCATCCGATTAGTGACCAATTACTGCAATATGTGGCAGCAGTACGAAACTGAATGTTGAAAGCAACGACAGAAAAAAAA
>STHD01024222.1:0-15723 GCA_016170015.1 Anopheles longipalpis
CGTGTTGAAGTTGTGGTCGGTGACCGGCCACATCAGGCCCTGGAAGCGGATCGCGGGGCCGCCCTTGTCCTTCGCCATCAGCGCGACCACGGCCGTCATGTTCCCGCCGACACTGTTGCCGACCACCGCGAGGCGGCTGCCGTCGACACCGATCTCGGCGCCATGTGCGGCGACCCACTTCGTCGCCGCATACGCCTGGTTGATCGCAACCGGGTAATGCGCTTCCGGCGACGGCGTGTAGTTCACGAACACCGCGACGGCACCGGACTGCACGACGAGATCGCGCACCAGGCGCTCGTGCGTCGGGAAGTCGCCGAGCACCCAGCCGCCGCCGTGGATGAACACGAACACCGGCAGCGTGCCCGTCGCGCCTTGCGGGCGCACGATCGTGACCGGTACCGACAGGCCGTCCTGCTCGATCGTGCGGTTCGACACGTCGATGCCGGACAGATCGACCTTCGCGCCATTTTGTGCATCGACCAGCACCTGGCGCGCCTTCGCGGGGCTCAGCGTTTCGAGGCCCGGACCCTTCTGGCCGTTCAGCGCGGCGAGGAACGCGCTCGTCTTCGCATCGGGACGGACGGTGTCGGCGCCGGCCGCGAAGGCGGCAGGTGCGGTGGACAGTGCGGCTGCAACGGCGGCGGCGATCAGCAGCGGCTTGACGATCTTCATGATGGTGTTCCTTGGCTTCAACAGGTAAATGACGATGGATGATTCGCAGTGCGATCGATCAGGCCAGCGTGAGCGTGACGTCGATGTTGCCGCGCGTCGCATTCGAGTACGGGCACACGAGGTGCGCACGGTCGATCAGCGTTTGCGCGATGTCGCGATCGAGGCCCGGCAGCGAGATCTTCAGCTCGACTTCGATGCCGAAGCCGTTCGGGATCGCGCCGATGCCGACGCTGCCTTCGATGGAAGCGTCCGCGGGCATCGCGATCTTGTCGCGAGCCGCGACGAACTTCATCGCACCGATGAAGCACGCGCTGTAGCCGGCGGCGAACAGTTGCTCGGGGTTCGCGCCTGCGCCGCCCGCGCCGCCGAGCTCGCGCGGCGTGGTCAGCTTCAAGTCGAGGCCGCTTTCGGGCACCGTCGCGCGGCCGTCACGGCCACCGGTGGCTTTTGCATGGGCGCGGTACAGCACTTTTTCGATCGACATGACAGACTCCTTTTCAACCAATGAATGAAACAGCCTTCGAACCGGGGACCGCGTGCCGGTGGCCTTACCGCCCGCATCGCGTTTGTTTATCTACGCATAGATAGATGAACATCCCCAAAAAATGCAGAGGGTTGCCCCATCTGCGCCAGCCACCTATCTATCACCAGATAGACAACAAATTTCAATAAAAAGGCGGCGAACCGCCTTGCTGCTTGCGCCGTCCGTCAGGACCGCGTTTTCCAGACCGCCTCGACATCCTCGAGACGCGCCCGTGTGTGAAACAACCGGCTGGCCAGCACACTGCCCTGGAACGCCGCATACAACGTGCGCGCCGCCGTGTCGGGCTCGCCGCTGAACTGCAGCGTGCCCTCCTTCGCGCCTTGCACCAGCAGTTCCGCGAGCCAGCTCTCGTTGGCCTTGAAGAACGCCTGCACGGCCTGCCGCACGTTTTCCGGCAACGTCTCAATGTCGGATGCGAGCATCCCGCACAGGCAGATCAGGTTGCCGTCGCCGAGCGTGCGGCCGAACATCTTCGTGTACAGGCTCAACTTCACGTCGGCCGGCAATGCCGGATCGATCGCCCGCATGGCAGAGAGGACTTCGTCGCTGTACACCGCCACCGCTTCCAGCACGAGGTCGTCCTTCGACGGGAAGTAGTAGTGGATGCTCGACGTCTTCACGCCCACCAGGTCGGACAGGTCTCGATAGCTGAAGCCGTTGTAACCGCGCTGCATCATCAGCGTGATCGCATGATCGAGAATCTGTTCGCGGACGGTCGGTTTCGTTTCCATGGATCGAACTTTATCTACTCATAGATAGACAGTCAAGGACTTTTTTTAGGGCTCGATAAGGTGGTGCGCGAGCCGACGCTCGGCTGTTCAGTAGACGCCAGGCATTTCGCTTGACGCGCCTGCCGACATCGCGACCCGGCCACCGCCGGACGCCGCACTCGAATCCGCGCCCAAGTGAACGGGGCGCGAATGCCCGGCGGTTGTGTCGCGCCCGATCAGAAGCGATAGCCCAGCGACACAAAGGTCATGATCGGATTGATCTTCAGGCGTGTCGTGCTGGTTACGGTCCCGACCGGTGCGCGCGTCGCGAGGGTCGCCTTCGTGGACAGCCACGCGTACTCGAGACGTCGATGGAGGAAGGGTTCGTGCGCCGCAGCACATCGGACGACAGCTTCCGCCTGACGCTCGCCGTGCGTGCGTGCGTTGAGTGAGGGCTTCACCGATACCGAGCGCATCGCGACCGTGGCGCCGCCGATCATGGGGCAGCGACTGCAGCGCGTTGCGTGGCCATCCGATCTGACCACGCCCGATGGCGACGCGATGATCATCCGCGAGACGACGCATCGCTTCAGCCGGCTGTCGTTTCATCGCGCGATGGTCGGGCGGCGTTTGCCGATCCTGCTGACGGCGGCGGGCCGCGCCTACTTCGCGATGTGCCCCGACGAGGAGCGCGAGGACATTCTGGAATTGTTGCGCTCCGGCGCGGGCGGCGAAGAGCAACAGGCGTTCGCGCGAAACGATGCGCTCGTGCGCAAGCTGATCCGGCGGGTGCGCGAGGATGGTTTCGGATCGAATCACGGCGACTGGGCCGCCCAGGCGAAAATCGGTGCGGTGGCGGTTGCGATCAGCGCGGACGAACGCGTGATCGCGAGTCTCAATATCGTCTTCCTGTCCCGCGCGGTCAGTCTCGCAGACGCCACGCGCCGCTATGTACCCGAGTTGCAGAAAACGGCGCTGGAAATCGCCGCAGCGTTGAAGCAGGAACCGGGGACTCAACCCCATCCATCGGCGTAGGCGAATCCACGGTAGCCATCCTCACTGCGGCCGCAACATCCGCTGAATGATCGTCCGCAGCATCGCGCGATGTGCGCGCGGCTTGAACCCCGGCTCGAACACGACGCGGCAAACCGCCCCTTCCGCCAGCGCGAGCACCCACGTCGCGACGAGATCCGGCTTCAGGCTCCCGTCGATCTTCCCCTCCGCCACGCCGCGCTTGATCAGCGCGGCCATCCGCCCTTTCACCTGCGCCTCGTTGGCCGCGAACAACGCGGCAACATCGGGATTGCGCGTCGCCTCGGCCGCGGTCTCGATGCTGATGCGCGCATAGACGGGATCGCTCGACCGTTCCATCAACGCCAGCGCGATTTCCTCGATCGCGACCAGCGCATCGTCGGCGTCCGCATGCCGCGCGAACAACTCGGCCATCTCCCGCTGGTCGTCCTGCGCGATCGCCTCGATGATCGCCGCCTTGGTCGGGAAATAGTGAAACAGGTTGCCGGGGCTCATCCCGGCTGCCTTGCAGATCGCGGCCGTGGACGTCGCATGGAAGCCGTCGCGCGCAAAACAGTCGATCGCGGCGTCCAGGATCTGGCGCCGCTTCGCTTCCACTCTTTCAGGATCGATCTTTCTCAACGGGAACTCCGGGCTCGACGATGGCTCAAATATTTATTAGACTGATTAGTCGATCTATTATCATTGCGATGCACCACAGGCGTCAAGGCACCGTGCCCATGCATGGGCCACCTGCGGCATTCGCTGACACAACCAGAGAGAGGGCCAATGAAACGCATCGCCGTTGCCGGCATCGCACTCGTCCTGTTCGCATGCGTCGCGGCCGGCGCGCTGGCGCTGCGCGGCCTGTCCGATTTCGAGCTGAAGGGTGCGATCGTGTCGACGCTCGCGTTCCACGCGGGCGGCGCCGACCTCGTCGGCACGCTCGCGCTGCCGGCGCACGCGCCCGCTGCGCCGATCGTGCTGCTCGTCCACGGCGACGGGCCGCGCACGCGCTTCGCGGACGACGCGATGCTGCCGCTCGTCAACAGCCTGCTCGACGCCGGCATCGGCGTATTCGCGTGGGACAAGCAGGGCACCGGCCGCAGCGGCGGCGACTGGCTCGCGCAATCGATGCAGGACCGCGCGAACGAAACGATCGCCGCGATGGCGCGCGTGCGCGCCGTCGCCGGCCCCGCACACAAGATCGGCCTGCTCGGCTTCTCGCAGGGCGGCTGGGTCGTTCCGCGCGTGGCGAACGCAGTCCGCCCGGCGTTCTCGGTGATCGTCGGCGGCGCCGTCAGCTGGCGCCGGCAAGGCAACTACCTGACCCGGCAGCATCTCCTTGCAACCGGCCTGCAGCCGGATCGAATCGATGCGACACTGGCCGCCGAGCGACGCGAGAACGACGCAATCTTCGGCCAGGCGGACATGCCGGCCGATCCGGCCCGGCGCCCGGACATCGAGCCGCGCCGGTTCGGCTTCATCGCGCGCAACTACCCGGAAGACGCGTCACGGGCGCTTGCGACCATGCAGGGGCCCGTGCTGGCCGTCTGGGGTGCGCGGGACCGCAACGTCGACCCGGTCGACGAAGCGAACGCCTATGCGCACGCCTTCGCGAACCGGCCCGACCGGCGGGTCGTCGTGGTGCCCGCGGCGACGCATGGCTTGCTGCGCGCCGGCTGGTTCGACTACCAGCTCGAGTCCGACTGGCCGAAGTGGAAGACGTGGCTGTACATGGCGCTCGGGCGCCACGCATATGCACCGGGTACGCTCGGCCCGATCGAAGCGTGGATCCGGTCGCAGTGAGCACGTGTGCAACCCGGCGCCGCCTCGGCTGGCGCCGCGCATGAACCGGCATCAGGCAATACCGGTCACGCCAACCCGCGTGGCCGCATCAAGGAGAGGTCTCAATGTACTCGTGGTTTGAACGGCGCCTGCCGACTTTCCCGCTCGAAGATCCCGTCACGCCGCCGAAGGGATTCTTCTCGTTCGTCTGGGCGTGCACGAAAGGCGCGCGCAGCTGGATCCTGCTGATCGCGCTGACGTCGGCCGCGCTGGCCGCCTACGAAGCCGCGCTGTTCGCGATGATGGGGCACGTGGTCGACTGGCTGTCGACATCGACGCCGACGGAATTCGGCGGCCGCCACTTCGGCACGCTCGTCGGCTTCGCAGCGATCCTCGCCGGTAGCGCGCTGCTGATCGCGCTGCACACGATGGTCAAGCACCAGGTGCTCGCGATCAACTTCCCGATGCGGCTGCGCTGGCTGTTTCACCTGCTGATGCTCGACCAGAGCCTGTCGTTCTATGCGAACGAGTTCGCGGGCCGTGTGACGACCAAGATCATGCAGACCGCGCTCGCGGTACGCGACGCGCTGTTCATGTCGGTCGACGTCGTGATCGGCGTCACCGCCTACCTGATCGGCATCCTCGTGCTGGCGGCCAGCTTCGACTGGCGGCTGATGATTCCGCTCGTGCTGTGGGCGCTCGGCTACGGCGCGGCGTGCGCGTACTTCGTGCCGCGCCTGGGTGCCGTCGGCAGCCGGCAGGCCGACGCACGCGCGATGATGACGGGCCGCATCACCGATGCGTATTCGAACATCACGACCGTGAAGCTGTTCTCGCACACGCGGCGGGAAGCCGACCATGCACGGCGCGCGATGGAAGCGTTCAAGGCCACCGGCGACGCGCAGATGCGCCTCGTCAGCGCGTTCGAGATCGTCAACCACGTGCTGTCGACGCTGCTGCTGATCGGCTCGGCCGGGCTCGCGCTGTATTTGTGGATGCACGGCGAAGCGAGCGCGGGTGTCGTCGCGGCCGTGATCGCCATGGCGCTGCGCCTGTCGAGCTACTCGCACTGGATCATGTGGGAAATGACCGAGCTGTTCGAGAACGTCGGCACGATCCAGGACGGCATCAACACGCTGACGAAGGTGCGCAGCGTGGTCGACGCGCCCGGTGCGAAGGCGCTCGCGGTGCAGCGCGGCGGGATCGTGTTCGACAACGTGCAGTTCGCGCACGAGGACAACGACCGCGCGGTATTCGACGGGCTGAACCTGACGATCCGGCCGGGCGAGCGGATCGGCCTGATCGGCCGCTCGGGCGCCGGCAAGTCGACGCTCGTGAACCTGCTGCTGCGTTTCTACGACGTCGGCGGCGGGTCGATCCGGATCGACGGGCAGGACATCGCCCACGTGACGCAGGACAGCCTGCGCAGCGCCATCGGGATGGTGACGCAGGACACGTCGCTGCTGCACCGCACGATGCGCGAGAACCTGCTGTACGGCCGGCCCGATGCGACCGAGCACGAGATGCAGGACGCGGCCGTGCGCGCCGAAGCGTCCGAGTTCATCGACCGGCTGCGCGACCGTCACGGGCGCAGCGGTTACGACGTCGAGGTCGGCGAGCGCGGCGTGAAGCTGTCGGGCGGCCAGCGGCAACGCGTCGCGATCGCCCGCGTGATGCTCAAGGATGCGCCGATCCTCGTGCTCGACGAAGCGACCAGCGCACTCGACTCCGAAGTCGAAGTCGCGATCCAGCGCAGCCTCGACACGCTGATGAGCGGCAAGACGGTGATCGCGATCGCACACCGGCTGTCGACGATCGCCGCGATGGACCGGCTGATCGTGCTCGACGAAGGGCGCATCGTCGAAGAAGGCACGCACCAGCAGTTGCTGAACGCTGGCGGCATCTATGCGGCGCTGTGGGCGCACCAGAGCGGCGGGTTCCTCGGCGAAACGGAAGAGGCGGAAGACGCCGCGCAGTAAGCGGGACCGCTATGGCAACATGGCGGCACGGCGCTCGCCCGGCGGACTTGCCGCACTCGCACTCGCGCTCCCGCCGGCCGGGCGCCATCGTCCGGTTCACCATCACCCGACGCAGATCCAAGGAGCCCGCATGACCACACGACCGGATATCGCCACCGCGCTCGACGCGCCGGATTCGGTGCTCGACGAAGCCGAGCAGCGCTTCGTGCACCAGATTCGCCAGCATGGCTGGTTCCGCACGGAAGTGTTTGCGGAAGGCGGTGAACCAGGTTTCTCGTTCACGACCGGGTTGTGGGTCAACCACGGCTTTCCGGAAATCATCGTGTTCTCGCTGCCGGCGCGCGTCGTCCACGACGTGCTGTGGGACGTGTACCGGATGGTCGCGGCCGGCACGCCGCCGCCGATCGGCGAAGTCACGGATGCCGTCTACAGCAATGCGAACGCGCTGCTGATGCCGGTCGAGCCAGCCCACTACGAAGCCCACCTCGGCTGGAACCGCTGGTTCTACGGCAACGACGACTTCCCGTGCGTCCAGTTGCTGTGGCCCGACCGCAACGGGATGTTCCCGTGGCAGCCGGAAGCGGACGATGCGCTAAACGCCGCGCAACCGCGCCTGTTCGCGCCGGGTGACGATCGCCACTGACGCTCGCACCGGAAACGCGCGGCACCCTCTTGCGAACGTGCCGCGCGTCCCGACGCTACAGCCGCACGATCGTCGATTTCAGCTCGGTGTACTTGTCGAGCGCATGCAGCGACTTGTCGCGGCCGTTGCCCGACAGCTTGTAACCGCCGAACGGGAAGTTCATGTCGTCGCTGCCGTCGCCGTAGCAGTTGACCCACACGGTGCCTGCCCGCAGGCGCCGCGCGACCGCATGCGCGGTCGAGAGGTTCGCCGACCATACCGCCGCCGCAAGCCCGTACTCGGTGTCGTTGGCGATGCGTACGGCTTCGTCCACGTCATCGAACACGATCACCGACAGCACGGGCCCGAAGATCTCCTCCCGCGCAATCGCCGCATCGGGCTTCACCTCGAATACCGTCGGCTCGACATAGAACCCGCCCGTCTCCTCGCGCACCCGCCTGCCGCCCGTCACCAGACGGCCTTGGTCGCGCCCGAGACCGATATACCCCATCACGCGATCGAGCTGCGCGCGATCGACGATTGCACCCATCGTCACCGCCGGATCGAGCGGATGCCCGGGCGCGAAGCGACGCGACGCATCGACCAGCTTCTCGACGAATGCGTCCCTGATGTCGCGATGCACGAGCAGGCGCGAGCCGGCCGTGCACACTTCGCCCATGTTGAAGAAGATCGCATCGGCGGCCGCCTGCGCGGCGCGGTCGAGATCGGGGCAGTCGGGCAGCACGAGGTTCGGCGACTTGCCGCCGAGTTCGAGCCAGACGCGTTTCAGGTTCGATTGCGCGGCGCACGCCATGATCTGCTGCCCGGTGCGGGTCGACCCGGTAAAGGCGATGCAGTCGACGTCGCGATGCAGCGCCAGCGCCCTGCCCGGCTCCGCGCCGCCCGGCACGACGTTGAACACGCCGGCCGGGATGCCGGCGTCGCACGCGAGCTGCGCGACGCGGATCGCGGTCAGCGGCGATTTCTCCGACGGCTTGAGCACCACACTGTTGCCGGCCGCGAGCGCCGGCGCGAACTTCCACGCGGCCATCAGCAGCGGGAAATTCCACGGCACGACCGCTGCGACGACGCCAATCGGCTCGCGCGTGACGAGCCCGAGCAGATGGTGATCGGCCGGCGCGACTTCGCCGCCGACCTTGTCGATCGCTTCCGCATACCAGTCGACGCAATGCGCGGCGGCCGGGAGGTCGATCGCCGTGGTATCCGCGATCGGCTTGCCGGTGTCGAGCGTCTCGAGCAGCGCGAGTTCGTCCGCGTGCTCGCGCATCAGCGCGGCCCAGCGTTGCAGCACGGCCTTGCGGCCGCGCGGATTCATGCCGGCCCAGGTTTGCGCATCGAATGCGCGGCGCGCCGCCGCGACCGCGTGGTCGACGTCGTCGGCCCCGCAATCGGCCACGTGCGCGAGCACGCAACCGTCGATCGGGCTCACGCACGCGAAGGTCGCACCGGCCTGCGCGTGGCGCGCTTCGCCGTCGATGAACGCGCGTCCGTCGATCCGCAGCACGGCCGCGCGGGCCTGCCAGTCTTCGAATGTCGTTTGATTCATGGGTTTCCTCCTGACATGTCGCGCATCACGATCCGCGCACCGGATCGATCGGCGTAAAGATGCCCGCGCGCGCCTCGATCGCTTCGCCCGCGGCGAGACACAGCGCTTCCTGGAAGCGGCCGGCGACGAGCTGCACGCCGGTCGGCACGCCGTCGCGGATGCCGGTAGGCACCGACAGCCCCGGCAGCCCGAGCAGCGCGGTCGCAAGCAGCGGCCCCTGGCGGCCGACGATCTCGCGCATCGCGGCGTCGCCCTGCAGGTCGGCGTCGATCGCGAACGGCCGCGCGCACGACACGGGCATCAGCAGCAGCGGATAGCGTGCGAAGAACTGCTGCCAGTCGCGCAGCAGCGCGGTGCGCCGCGCGAGGCCGTTCATGTAGCCGGCGAGATCCAGCGGCGCCGCGAGATTGCGCTGGCTCGCGAACGCAGTGCGGATCGCCGCGTCGCCGTGCTGCATGATCACGTCGCCGAGCCCGCTGCGCGCCTCGTTGGTCACGAGGTCGAGCCACAGTTCGCACGCTTCGGCGAACCGCGGCGGCGCCGCTTCCTCGACGATGCAGCCGGCCTCTTCGAGCCAGCGCGCCGCCTGGCGGATCGCGTCGGCCACTGCCGGATCGGTCGGCACGCCAGGCAATTCGGCGCACACGGCGACGCGCGCCGGGAACGCCGCCTCACGCGCAGCCGGTGCCACCGGCATCCACCATGCGTCGCGCGCGTCACCGGCCGACATCGCATCGAGCGCGAGACGCAAATCGCCGACCGTGCGCGCGAGCGGACCCTGCACCGATGCGAGCTGCACCGCGAGCGTGCGGTCTTTCGACTGCGTCGGGTTGTACGCGGGCACACGCCCGGTACTCGGCCGCAGCCCGGCGACACCGCACGCGTAGGCCGGATAGCGGATCGACCCGCCGAGGTCGTTGCCGTGCGCGATCGCGCCGATGCCGGCGGCCACCGCCGCGGCTGCGCCGCCGCTGGAGCCGCCCGGCGTCAGCGACGCATCCCACGGATTCGACGTGCGGCCATGCAGTTCGTTGTCGGTGAACCACCGGTACGAAAACGCCGGCGCATTGCTGCGCCCGATCACGATCGCGCCGGCCTTGCGCAGGTTCGCGGTCACCGGGCTGTCTTCCTGCGCGATCAGCTCCGAGAATGCGCGCACGCCGTTGGTCGTCGCGTGTCCGGCCGTGTCGACGTTGATCTTCACGGTCACCGGCACGCCGTGCAGCGGGCCGACCGCCGCGCCGCGCGCGATCGCCGCATCGGCCTCCGACGCGGCCTGCAGCGCGCTGTCGGCCATCACGTCGACGATCGCGTTGATGACGGGGTTCACCTGCTCGAGCCGCTGCAGGCAGCTGCGCGTGAGTTCGGTTGCCGACACGTCGCGCCGTGCGACATGCGCGGCCATCTCCGCCGCGCTCAGACGCCACAATTCCTGGGTCATGGGTTGCTCCTCGTTGATCTCGTTGACTGGATGGATTCGGTCGCGTCAGGCGCCCGGCTGCCCGGCTTGCGGCGCATGCGACGCATAGATCTTGCGGCATGTCTCGACGACTTCCCACGTGCCGCGAAAACCCGGCGGAATCACGAAACGGTCGCCGGCGCGCAGCACGCGTTCGCGGCCTTCCGCATCGCGCACGATCGCGACGCCGCTCAGCATCTCGCAATACTCCGACTCGTCGTACTCGATCGTCCAGCGCCCGGGCGTGCACGCCCAGATCCCGCAACTGAACTGGCCGCACGGGCTGATGTAATGATGCGACAGCGTCTGCATCGGGTTGCCGTCGAGCAGCAGCCCGCTCGGCACGCGGCTTTGCGTGAGCTTCGCGGGCGCCCGCATCAGGTCGACGAGATTCGTGATGTTGGTCATGTGTGCCTCCAGGGCTGAGTGTTTCGATACGTTGCGGTGCCGCGCGGCCGGAGGAGCCGGCCGGCGCGGATCAAAGCAGGTCCATCGTCCGGTGCCACGCCATCGCGAGCGCCAGCATCGGCGCGCGCAACAGCCGCCCGCCCGGGAAGTCGCGATGGCGAATCCGGCCGAACAGGTCGAAGCGCGCGGCCTGCGCATCGATCGCTTCCGCGATCAGCCGCCCGGCGAGGCCCGTCACGTTGACGCCGTGCCCGGAAAAACCCTGCGCGAAATACACGGTCGGCTCGAGCCGGCCGAAATGCGGCGCACGATTCATCGTTGCGTCGATCAGGCCGCCCCACGCGTAGTCGATCCGCACGTCGGCCAGCTGCGGGAACGTCTTCAGCATGTCGCGCCGCATCGCGGCCGCCAGGTCGCGCGGCGTGTTCGTCGAGCTGCTGGCCTTGCCGCCCCACAGCAGCCGGCCGTCGCGCGTGAGGCGGAAATAGTCGAGCGCCGAATTGCAGTCGCTGATCGCGGCGTTCGCCGGCAGCGTCTGCGCCGCGCGCGAGTCGCCGAGCGGCTCCGTCGCGATCAGGTAGGTCGCCACCGGAATGATCTTGCGCGCGAGCGACGGCGCCAGCTGTCCGAGATACGCATTGCAGGCCAGCACCACGTAACGGGCATCCACGTGGCCGCGCGCGCACCGGACACGATGGTACGGCGCCGCACGATCGAGCGCGAGCGCAGGCGAGTCCTCGTGGATCGTCACGCCGGCCGCGCGCGCCGCTCGCGCGAGGCCGAGCGTGTAGTTCAGCGGATGCAGGTGGCCGCTGCCCTCGTAATGCAGGCCGCCGACGTAACGGTCCGACGCGACGAAGCGCGGCATGTCGGCAGGTTCGACGATGTCATAGCCGCGATAGCCGAACCGGGTCGCCGCGGCATCGCGCCATCTGCGCAGCGCATCGAGATGGCGCGGCTTGTTCGCGGCGGTCAGGTAGCCGAAAGTCAGGTCGCAATCGATGCCGTGCCGCTCGACCCGCTGCCTGACGATGTCGACCGACTCCAGCCCCATCGCCCATACGCGCCGCACGTCGTCTTCCGGCAGGTACGCGGAAAACGTATCGATGTCGCACGAGTACCCGGCGATCAGCTGGCCGCCGTTGCGGCCGCTCGCGCCCCAGCCGATCTTCGACGCCTCGACGAGCACGACCGAATGGCCGCGCTCCGCGAGATCGAGCGCCGCGGACAGACCGGTGAGCCCGCCGCCGATCACGCACACGTCGGCGGTCACCGCGCCGTCGAGCGACGGATGACGCACGCGGTTGCTGGCCGTCGCTGCGTAGTAGGACTGAACATGTTGCTGCTTTTCGAACTTGAGCATAGGTAAGACTCGCGAACGGCGTCGCGTCAGAACGCGTAGATGAGTTGGGTCGCGAGCAGGTCGTTCGACTTCGCATACGACCCGTCGTGACGCAGGAAGACCCGGTTGCTCGCCCAGTCGTGCCGGTATTCGACCTTCACCGTCACCTGCTGGGTCGGGTAGAACAGCAGGTCGAACGCGGCAGCCTGGCGCGTCGCGCCCTTGCACTCGAAGCCGACGCCGCCGTTCGCCTTCGACTGCGCGAGGCAATCCGCGTCGATGCCGAAGCCGTTGTTCGGGTCCATCCCGTTGCTGTTCAGGCCGATCGACGAACCGCCCCCGCCGTTCTTCCGGTTCACGAGCAGGTCGTAGCGCAGCGTCGCACCCATGCGCCCGACCACCGGCATGTTGAACTTGCGGTGCGCGAGCAGCGACAACCCGAACCACTGCGCGAGCCCGCCGTTGAACGCACCGTGCTGCTGCTGGCCATAGTCGAGTTCCGCGTTGTACTGCGCGTCGGCCACCGTATAGGTCGCGTCGGCCTCGCCGAAGAAGAACGCGCCGTATGCGCTCGGCGCGTTGCCGCCCACGCCGTAGCGCACGTTGCCGGTCGCCGGATCGACCGCGCTCACCAGCGTCTGCCGGCCGATGTTGATCGAGCCGCCGACATCGAGCGCGCTGCCGTGCATGTAGTCGACCCGCGCGGTGAAGGTCGGCACCTTGTTGCTCGTCGTAATCGGGTCGCCAAGCGCGTTGACGCCCGTCTGCGTGACCGCGCCGGCGCTGCGGAACTGCTCGTTGCCGACGAAGAACTTCCACGCCCAGTGGCCGTCCGCGCTCTGGTAGTTGATGCCGGCGCCGATCGACGAGCCCGGATCGGAGAAGTCGTACAGCAGGTTGTGCGTGAGCGTGAGCATCTGGCTCGACTGCTGGTACTCGTAGCCGCCGAAGCCGAGCACGAGCCCGCCGACGAACGACGTCGTGCCCGACAGCGGCACCGTGACGACCGCCGTGTTCACGATGTCGAGCCCGCTCGCGCCGCTGCCCGTCATCATCGACAGGCCCGCGCCGCGGTTCGGCATCAGCGTGATTTCAGCGGACGGCGAGGTGGGGCCGACCCCGAAGGTCTTCTTGATGTCCAGGAACACGTCGCCGAACGTACTGTTGTAATAGGTGTACGCGTTCTCATGATTTGCGAACTGGAACGACGACGTGCCGCCGCCCCGGTTGTACACGTAGGTCAGATCCAGATAGCCGGTCACCGACAGCCCCGCGATCGGGCCCGTGTGTGCGGCATCGGTCAGCGAATCGACCTTGAGCTGCTGGTTCGCGACCTGCTGGCGGATTTCCGTCACGTCGTCGTTGGTCAGCGCGGCCGGCGCCTGCCCGTAGCCGGGCGCCGACGGGTCGGCTGCCGCTGCGGCAGATGCCGAATTCGACGCAACCGGTGCCGCCACCGGCTTCGTGGCGAGTTGCGACTGAAGCGCGCTCATCTGCCGCTGCAATACGGCAAGCTGCTGTTGCAGCGCCCTGATCTGGTCGGCGCTCGAATTCGCGGCGGCGAGCCCCGGCAGCGCGCCGGCGATCAGCGCGCAAAGCAGTTTCTTTTTCACGGAAAGTCTCCTTGTCGTTATTCACTTCACGGGATGCGGTGCGGGGGCGTGCCGAGGCTGCGCGGCCGACGGGCGCGCAGGCGGCATCGCGGAAGACGGAGCCGGTGCATCGAGCGCGGAGGCCGCATGCCACGCACGTGCGTCGCGCGCCAGCTTCCGTTCGCGGGCCAGCATCGCGCGGTTCACGACGACGACGCCGATCGTCACGACCGTGATGAACACTGTGGCGAGCGCATTCATCTCCGGATTCAGCCCCATCCGCACGCGCGAGAACACGACGAGCGGCAAGGTCGTCGAACCGGGGCCGGACAGGAACGCGGACAGGATCACGTCGTCGATCGACACCGTGAACGCGAGCAACCAGCCGGACACCAGCGCCTGCGCGATCAGCGGCAGCGTGATCACGAAGAACACCTTCACCGGCCGCGCGCCGAGATCGAGCGCGGCTTCCTCGATCGAGCGGTCGAGTTCCTTCACGCGCGACTGCACGATCACCGCGACGAACGACAGGCACAGCATCACGTGACCGATCCAGATCGTCAGCCAGCCGCGCCCGGCCGGCCAGCCGAAGGTCTGCTGCATCGCGACGAACAGCAGCAACAGCGAGATGCCCTGGATCACTTCGGGAATCACCAGCGGCGCGTTGATCATCGCGGCATACAGCGTGAAGCCGCGAAAGCGCCCCATGCGGGCGAGCACGAAGCCGGCCCACGTACCGATCGCGACCGACGCGGTGGCCGTCAGCAGTGCGATCTTCAGCGACAGCCACGCTGCCGTCAGCAGCTCGTCGTCGTGCAGCAGCGCGCCGTACCACTTCAGCGAGAATCCCGTCCACACCGTCACGAGCTTCGACGCGTTGAACGAATCGACGACGAGACTGACGATCGGCACGTACAGGAACAGGAAGCCCGCGCCCAGCACGCACGCGGACAGGATGCGATTCGTGCGGGTCATGGTTGTGCCTCCGCTTCGGTCTGGCTGTAATGGAGCAGCGCCATCGGCACGAGCAGCACCAGCACCATCGTCACCGTGACGGCGGACGCCATCGGCCAGTCCATGTTGTTGAAGAACTCGTCCCACATCACGCGGCCGAGCATCAGCGTGTTCGCGCCGCCGAGCAGCTCGGGGATCACGTATTCGCCGACGGCCGGGATGAACACGAGCAGGCTGCCCGCGACGATGCCGTTGCGCGACAGCGGCAGCGTGATGCGCCAGAACGCGGACCACGGTGTCGCGCCGAGATCGTTCGCGGCCTCGAGCAGCGTGAGGTCCATCTTCACGAGGTGCGCGTACAGCGGCATCACCATGAACGGTAGGTACGAATAGACCATCCCGATGTAGACGCCCGCGTCGGTGTGATAAAGCCGCAGCGGCGTCGCGATCACGCCGAGCGCGGCCAGCGCGTGATTGAGCAGCCCGTCGTCCTTCATGATCCCGACCCACGCATAGACGCGGATCAGGAACGACGTCCAGAACGGCAGCATCACGGCCATCATCAGCAGGTTGCGGCGGGCCGGCGCCGCGCGCGCGATGCAGTACGCGATCGGGTAGCCGGCCAGCAGGCACATCAGCGTCGACGCGGCCGCCATCTTCAGCGAGCTGACGTACGTGTTCAGGTACAGGTCGTCCTGCAGCAGCAGCGCGTAGTGCTTCAGCGACAGCACCAGCTGCACCGTGCCGGCCTCCAGCCGCGCAAGCGCGGTGTACGGCGGGATGCCGAGCATCGGGTCGGCGAAGCTGATCTTCAGCACCAGCACGAACGGCAGCGCGAAGAAGATCACGAGCCACAGGAACGGCACGCCGATCGCGACGCTGCGGCCCGACGGCAGGATGCGCGACAGCGCGGCGAAGCGGCCCGGGCGCGACCGGCCGGCGCCGGTGCTCGCGGCGCCGGTCGACACCGGCGCGGAAGGCGTGGAAGCGGAGGTTCTCATCGCGTCGTCCTCATTGCGTCAGCACGACGCCGCTGGCCGGCGACCACGACACGAACACGTCGTCGTTCCACGCC
>STHD01024354.1:0-15708 GCA_016170015.1 Anopheles longipalpis
TGTGGACCGGCCAATGGTTTAATGGTAGCACCCGCTACAGAAATGCCGCCAGATGAATCTTCGAAAATTTTAAACACACGTGCACCCTGTAGATGGATCAGAAAGTTTAGCCCACTATATATCCACACATTAATCCTTGTTGCTTACTCACTTTATTGTAAGGATCGAGCAAATCTATAATTTCCTCGTTGTAAAGCTCCATAAACTGTGCGGCCACGCTGAACGTCACCGTACCAAGATACGTCCCGTTTTCGTCGTACGGATTTTGCTGTAGCTGTGCAATACCTTCGAACAGATGTCGCACGGCTCGCGGGATGATACCTTCTTGTGCTTCCGGCACGGCTCGTTCGAACCCAGTACCCATCGTGTATGTCTTACCAGATCCGGTCTATAAATACATTAAATAGAAGACAAAAAAGGGAAGATACTTGGATTAAACTAGCTCACCAAACTTCGAAGTAATCGTGTAATCGCTTACCTGTCCATACGCTAACACTGTAGCATTATAGCCTTGGAGAGCACCATCTACCAGCTTTTCAATACAGTTATTATACACTGAGACCTGCAAAGCAAACAATACAACAAACATAACTTACAATATTGATTCTGCAATATGAACTTAAATTGAAAATGGAGGAATTATCTGTCATCCTATTCCTTTTTTCTAAACCAACCTTCATCAGCAACTTTTTTTCCTAATTTTTTATACAAACTATCACAGATTTTAATATGACCTATATATTCTGGTTCTGTAATGCTTAGGAATACTTCTCACATTCAGACGAAATCTGCCATTTCATTCCAAGAAAGTACAACCAAAGTGCTGGACGTCTTTTTCCAAACCTCGCCCAGTTACGGTTTGTTATACCGTAAGAAAGCATTTTGTAATCATTTGCTATGCATATTGTATGACGAAGTGTAGCAACAAATCACGTACACAGCGAATACATCCCCGCATTCATCTCCCAACATGGAACCTGGGAGGTCGTACACGAACTGTGTGTTACTCCAAACACGACATATCCGTGCGTTCACAATTTGGTAATGTACAAAATATCGTGGTTCCCTGCGCAGTTGCCGGAAATAAACAAATCCTGTAACTTCACACAACCACAGGGAAGTCTTCCACCACTGTCAAACGTTATTTTGAACGTGGCAGCGATACCTCATACTGCGAGTTGTAGGTTTGTTACATTTTTCTTCACAAATGCATCAACAATGCTCCAGCCGACAAACGACGTCTCATCGGGCACATCCGTCGGCTGGGTAGTTTATGATGCCATGCTGGGCGCAACTGCCATTCACACGGGATCTTGCTTCCCATCCATCTTGCTATTGTTTCTTACGAGAACGAATGAAATGTCGAGGCTCTTTGGAAGTACTTCTATCATGCCGTAAGTTGGTTTTAGAACCATATACATACATCATACACCGAGCCTGGAAATGAACAACTTGCATTAAGAGATTCATTCCAGGATTGTTTTCTTTTAAGTCGTTCTATTCAAGAAGTGAGTGACTGTCCTCCAACACCATTCTTTTACTCGCCGATGCAAAAAACAGCACGTGTGCCATTATACGCGTACTACTATCTACAACGTGCCTGCCCTTTTCCAACCTTCCATTCGCATTAGCTTGCCAACGTCACAAGAATACAATACGCTTCTATACATTTATTCACAAAATAGAAGGCTTTTTTGATGTCTGCTTTCTATCAGGTTTCAAAAGATCACAAAATTGCTAACAACCGAAACAGTGAAACAAGAAATATTTTTTTTATGAAAGTTACAAAATTAGTACCATTTGTTTTATCAAAGTTTAAACCTTTAAACAAATCGTTAATGAAAACAATATTTGTTCTTGTAAAAGTTTCAACGCTTTGTACACTTTTAAGCATGGCCAGAAAGTGCATTGTTATCGCTTATCACGGAACATCACCTGTGCTTCACAACGATAACAACATTCAACATCGAATGCAATGTTTTGAAACAGAACGACAATCGATTCGTTGCGACCGCACAACAAATGGTTCTTGTAATCAAATAGGACGCGCAGCTTCAAAGCATACAGCTCAGCTGATTTCACTTTGTAGCTTTGCTGTTAGGAAGGGCAACTACTGCTACTGCTTAACTTGACCATGGTCTTACGTCCTACGCAACAACAGGAGAAACATCGCCGCCCCCCGACATATCCAACGCCACGCTCATGGACAACGATGTTTTGCCCCAATCTTGGATTGCTCGCACAACTTGCCGCGTAGTTCCGCGCTCGGGTATGTTAACACTTACCTGCGTCGTACTCATATCGAACACATAGTCGAAGGTAAAGGCCTTATCGGATCCGAGCAAAACCTGCGGCTCACCAGGCGTGACCTGCGTGCACACCCGGCACATATCGATTAGCTCACGCGGTATCTGTGGACGAATTCTGAAACGATGTCGAAAAGGGAGAAAACATCAGTAAGCTGAAGAGGTACATGGTTCGTGCAGGTAAGGGCGAAAGTGAAATATGTTGTAACTGATACAGGATGGCTTTTTTTTCTCGTACAGGTATGTGAAATGGTGGACACCAATGTTTGTACACTGATTAACGGTTAATTTTGCAATTCTCATGCCTGTGTTCACGCTGAGCATGAGGGATGCATATAGAAAGTTCAGAGATCAGGAGTATGGAGTCGCTATGTCTCTCACTGGTTCCTTGTAACAGCTGGTTTAGCTGCTACACCTCGTTGCCCCCTTGATTAAGGGGTAAAGTTTCCGCACGTATATGCAAATTAATTGAATTAGCGGTCAAAGTCATTGCAACGGGATGGTCACCTTTTTTCCACCTGGGGGCCCCCAATATGTCTGCCATGTTTCGTCCAAGTTGCAAACTGCTTCTACTTCCTCCAATGTACATGTTTCTTTATGTGCAATTCATAAACGGGGAAATCCACTTCAAGACCCTTCGTTTTAACAAATGGTGCCCAGAAGGAAATTCAAACCTACCCTCTCTTGCTTTACGTATATGTACAAAATGCATAAAAAGTTTGAACAAAACTAGTCAGTCTTTGTTCGCTGCGTAATCGTTACATTGTAGGTCTTGACTTTAACTTGACTGTTGGTTCGCGGAAGCAGACACAACGTCGCACTTTACATACCGGAAGATAAAAACGGCTTCGGTAGTCAGGTTCTCATCCAGCGTTCCTCTATTGCCTTAGGGAACGCCCGCAGCAACAAATCCAAAAGACAGAGACTGGTTGTTTCTAGTGTATTGAGGTGATGGTGGACAGTTTTGCTATAGTACATGCGATAGAAGTGGTTTTGGCAGTACAGGAAATCGTACTTTCTGAACTGGACATTTATTTATGAATTGGACTAATGTCCACTGTTTGAACCGTAGTATATAGAGGGCCCTTCAATATCGACAGCTGCATTGATTGATATTAGGAAAAGCAAGGACTATCTCCGCCATTTCGTTAGATTTCAACTTTCCAACAATGTCGTCTATGATTGATTACTATATTGACAAGCGTTTTGTTAAACTTGTTGAACACCAATGTTCTTTCTTTAGTCCCCGTAGTAAAATGAAGGCACGTATGTAGTGCGACATAAAACTATTAAAATCTCATTAGAACCTCAATCACGGAGAACCATCCATAAATAATGATACGAACGTGATTGCTCGTGAACAGACCCGGTACGTGAGCATCAATTTTCTTCCTTCCAGACTTTGGCGATCAATTTGTGAAAGATTATATGCATTAAAGCACAGTATCGACACAGCAAAGGAGCCTCCCGAAAAGGGACGAAACAACGAATATAGCATACGGAATTAAAATCCGGTGCAAAAGTCAGTCTCTTTCTCAACAGTAGCACCAGCAGTGTCGGATAATTGTGTGCGTTCACTTCCAACAAATTGCACGCGCTTCCCATCAGCACAAACCGCAAGTAATTTGAGACGCAGCATGTAAATGTAGAGCTATGCAGTCGAAATTCATAAGCGCATGACTTATGCACACCATTTTCCACGAAACCCAATGTGCGAGGTATTCGAAAAGAAACTTAAACCGCAGCAGCACCTTTTGCTGATTAAGTTTGTCACCTCCAGACACACGTGACCAACGGTCTAAATTTGCCACCATCGTCTCCAATCCCGTGGTTTCGTTATCCTTATTTCGCTGCTATGAAAGGGTCGAAGCTGTGTTGTGCTGGTATCAAGTAACGCTTGCTAGAAACCAAGTCGGTT
The DNA here is from genome assembly GCA_016170015.1 of Anopheles longipalpis. Lineage (NCBI taxonomy): Eukaryota > Metazoa > Arthropoda > Insecta > Diptera > Culicidae > Anopheles > Anopheles longipalpis. The sequence goes on from STHD01024354.1 coordinate 4,225, forward strand.
CGAGGGAAGACAAAGTTTCTTCTTTTGAACACGATACTGCAATATCATAAGAGGAATTGTGAAACAAGCTAAACGGAGTGTTATGGCTTTTTCTTGACATTTTTACTACAATGACACTCAGGACGTCTTCACACGTACGTGGAGGCAACATCGCCAGGGGACACATAGCAAACGCTCGGCTAGACGCCGGGAGAGGTTTTTTTTGTCTTCTTTTATTGTATTTGGTGATTTCACGCCAATGCATGCATAAAACTGCATTATCCCTCGATGCTCTTTTCTTTGGACATCTGTTTCCTTAGCGGGTGCATAGCGCCAACTTAGCGGTCAACAGTATCATAAACCGTTTGTTCAACCGAATATACACCAGCAGAGACACAGTGCTGTGTTTGCCTTTTTGGGAATCGCACACAGGAAACGAGCTACCGACTGATCCGAAACTGGAAAAGGGTCTCTACATAACGAATAATTATTCTCCATTAGCTTGCTTGTGCCGTACCATACGATAGCAATGACATCATTCTGTACCACGTACATTCTTGGTCTGTATTTGGGATTTTGTCTTAGGAGAAGAAAAAACGTATATCTTTAAGATTTTCTTTGTTAGAAGCAATACAACGATGTTTTAACCAACATACAGGCAAATTGCCTGTAATTGCCCCTCTCTCTCAAACGAGATATTGAACACAAATTTTATAAAGGTTGGGCCAGGTCTAGGCAAAAACTTTTCATCTTGCACTAATAACACGAATGCACTTTCACAGATGACTTTCATCGTAGAGGTGGAAAAATCTCACGAAGCAGGTTTCCCGGTGTAAACGGTGCACTGAACGCATAATAAATGCGTGACGAGCAATAGGATCTAGGCGATATGCAATCATCTCGTGATCCACGTCTGCCACTACCCAACAGCGTTCGCTGATGTCTGTACTAAATCATCCATCGTTACTCCGGGTCGTGGGAAGCACAACAACAGAGGATTTATGAATTCGCATTAAACAAAAACAGATTTGCTTGCATGATTCATAATCTTACCTATGCGATAGGGGGAGTTTCATAATCGCGAGAAATATTTCGATCTGCTTTTATGCAAACAAATACAATTGCAAACGCCAAAAAATATTGACAAAAGTGAGTCAACAGGTGAGAATTCATTGCGCGATTCAGGAACTGCCGTTATGTGAATAATTTCCGGAAGCCTTAAATTTAATCGTGTACCGTATCAATATCTATACCCTGAACTTTAGATAAGATGTTTTTTGATTTAAAAACCTTAAAAATATGTACATTTTGTACGATAAATGAACTCGTCATTCACATGCTATCGTTTGCTTTCTTAAAGGAAGATGTACACTCAGAAACTTAAAGGTCATTTTCGTGGAAATTATCATCAGTCTCAGCAAAAGGTCATATTCGTGGGTTCTAAGAGAAAAGCTCTCTCCAATATATAACATATTATGCAAGAAGATGCTGTAATCAACTAAATGAAAAGCCAAGAAAACTATGATAAGTTTATGGAACAAGGATGAGAAGGATCTCTATGCTCTACAACTTCATTATGAATCAATATCCATATAGATTTCATCTTAAAACCGGAATTTATGAGATCTTTCCAAGCACATACAAAAGATCTTGGTTAAGAGCGCATGTTTAAAATCAAATATCTTCTAATGAAGCATACAATTAAACAGCAGTTTTGAAGAACTTAAAAAACGTTGTAAAAGATTGCAAGAAGCACACCTTCTTTAATTGATTTTACATGTTATCTTCCCAGTTTATTTCCAGCAATCGTTTGTTGTTGGGGTAGTCGTATTGCCATTTATTCACCCGTCATTGCTGACGTCACTGCTACAACATGGCTGGTTGGTTGTTCGTGAATTCCGTGCACGTTTACTGTCCCTTACCGAGCACCTTGCCCCAGCAAAAAAGATAGCGCTGGGTTGACAATGCATGTACAATGTCAAGGTTACAATGCATCAATGTACGCATATGTTTGTATCGCGTTTTACCCAACTGCCGATTACATTCATTTTGAGGTAAATTTTCTTCCGACAAATCTACATTGACACGTTCTAAAACAGAGCAGTATTTCTTCCCAAAAACGGAAAGTTGTCTTTCCACCTTCAGGGAATTCTTGAACGGAAAATTTCTAGCAAAACTATCCATTTCCGCAACTCCTTTCCTACTCCCACCCCCTTCTCGCACAGCCATCGGGGACACCTTTATTCTATACCACCCTCGGGGCATTCACATTCCATTCACCCAGCAAATAAGTTTATTATTTGCATATATATTTTTTCCTTCTCTACCTCCGTGTTGCATAAATTATTCTCACGTCGCAAAGTTTCCAACCTTTTCCGCCAATTACCCACACGCGGCAGCGAATCGATTCTCCGAGGCGGAGAAAAAGCGAAGCGAAAATAGAAAATAAAGCTGCTCCCACAATCGGCGTGTCAAACATGGAAATTTGTACCGATGAATTATGCATTGGCACAGCGAATGCACATAAGTACACCTTTTTGGCCAAACGTACCACCAACACTTTATCAGTTGGTGTGTATGTTTATATGGGGCGTATGAATATGATTGTCTATTGGACACGGTTAATAAGCTTCCCGTCGTGATATGGATGGTTTTTTTTTTCTCAACCAAACTTTCCTCGAAACCATTTCACCAAATTAAGCATGCGAGAGAAGTTAAAAAAATCACCTCCACTTGAAGAAGACATTTAAAGAAGGAAGATATATCAGGAGAAAGATCAAAAATACCTTTAAAAAAAGAATATCTTACACCTTTATTCCATGCTCGAAACTAACGGTCCCAGCATTCCCCGTTTTTTCTTTGTTTTGCACCACCAAAACGAAAGATTATGCATCTAAATCTAGATCGTGTAACCGTCACTCCCCAAAGCACTCAAAAATCCACCCCCGTGCACAATGCAGGTGCTTTAATTAATTGGCCATGCAACATAATTTAATTCGAAGTCGGGAGCAAAGGGAAGGAATTTTCCTCCATTTTCCACGGAACTTCACATTTCATTTTTGTTCATCTAGTCTGGGCACATCTTATCAAATGCTGGTGGTTGTGAGGAACTAAAAAAAAACAACCCAACCCAACTCATTCCGGTAGGTTGTTGATCTCGGTGTGAACTATCGCACGGAATAGCATGCGACCGTGGAGGAAGGCTGTTGTATCTCATTTTTTTCCATTCGGCGAAACGCATCTTCTGCAGATAAATACATCCAAATCTGGTCTTAGCAATCAACGGCACTGATCGCTGAGCTATCATTTAATTCATGCAGTATTATTAAAGATTGGACCAAGCATTCGCAGGTTCATACGGTGAGACACTATTTTTGCGACTAATTGCGACCATCAGTCAACGTCGAGGGAATGTTTAATCGTGCAAACAGAAGGAAATTGAGATAATATCTTTCCAAACATTTGATGGTCTTATTCGCGCGTTTGTTTGAAACTAGACAACAACAGCATAAAAAAATCATTCCCAGCACAGGTTAATGGGCAGTTTAAAATGTAAAGTTTATTGAGAAATTTTTTCATTTACTAAAAAAAAAAATTTATACAAAATCATGTACAATAAAAGACACTAATAGCATATCCAAACCAGGCGATGTAAGAAACAAGGTTAATCATTACAGGGTAACTTGCGTAGGCCGCCTTCACGGCAATCTTCCATTCACAACAAAGCGAATGTCACTCACCCTCGGTTGTCGATCGAATCCACCGAAAAAAATTACGTTCAAAGGGATCGTACGCACAAAACCTTATCCCAACCTACGGCTGACGGTAACCCAAAATATCATACGTTTTGTTTGTACGCTCTCATGAATGAAACCATGTTGCACGTTTACGGAACGCAGAACTTTACGCAACCCCTTCAGCGAGCACCGGCTGCACCAGCCAAAGTCTCGTTGTCGTTTACGTCGTACAGAACAACAACAGCAGCAAACGAAAAACCAGTCGTCCTTGACCAGACCATATGCACCACAGGCAACACACCGACGCGAGCGAGACAAAACCGTCGGAGAAGCATATGGTTGATACCGATCAAGCATGCGCCCAGTAGTGTGTGGACCGTCTTCTGTGCTTTTTATTTTATTCAAGCCACCACCCCCCCCCAAATGGATCTTCGTACGAAACAGCTGAGCATTAAACATAGCGAAGAAGGCTACGAGTAGTAATACGAGGGAGTGTGCGATGGCGCCGAACACGGTATAGTGCCACGGAAAGACGCCAACGACCGACCATCACCCAGAACGACACACGACGAGCGCTTCCTTACATTCTGCTTTTGTATGTCACTCGAACCGCCCACCGATCGACAAATGATCGTTTATATTACGCTTCGTCCGTTTATCGTCACCGCTCAACAGATGGCACTGTTTGATTCCGTCCCGCGATATGACCGTGGATCGAGGTGGATAATGTCATTAAAAGCAACCTGCTGCGTGTGACGTGAGCCAGAATATTGCGTTTTTATATTGCGCAATTAAGCTGTGACACATTAGCCATTTTAGTGACATAACATCTTATTTAAACGTCAGACAAAAAGTGCTTGTTCTGCCCATAATAGACATGTACATTTGTACAAAGTTCCTTAAAAAAGGAAAAGTAATACTTTTTTAAACTTTTGAAATATTAAACTCAACAAAGAATTTCAATTGAAACCGAAATGGATTACCTCTTAAAGGCAAGGATAATTTTCCGTTTTATTTCTGTCAAGAGGAATCATCCAAAGAGGTACGAATATCTTTGGAAAGTGCTCTCTCAGTTTTGCATGACCTCTTAAAACATATTGGCACCAACAATCGAACGCACCAGATATATCGAGAGTTTTGAACTCAGTCTCAGTGCGCAAAAAAAGGCAAGCTTACCCCAACAGTTGTGCCTTATGCTAATCAATATCCATTTCCACTGCAACTGCAGCTCCGACTCTTGGTAAAGTACTGGAATTATATCAAGTATGTACACCTACGGCCAAACATTCTTCATGTGGCTACACACACATACTTCAGAACGCAATGGTTGGTGGTAAGCGAGCGCCAAAGCCCCATTGAGTATTATGTGGGCGAAAAAATCGATGGTTGGCATGCTGCCAAAAAAGCGTCTGCCTTCAATCGCACACGTCGGTGTTTTCTGGGCCGACTCCCGTACACACTCGATGTCGATTGGGGCATCGGAAAAGACTGGCCTCGATTTGTGCACGTGCTTTACTTCTCGACGACGATGACGTACAAAATCCGTCGCTACACACACGGTTGTTTCTTCGGCGTCCATAAGGTAATTGGGATCGATTGAATTGCGTGTCGTTTTGCGAAGATGTGCTGAAAAATGCATCGTACGAGAAATGAGAAACCGCCGTTCGGTGGTTTGGCCATTTGCTTTGTGTTTTGATTTAACGAACTAATGAAGGTTAGTTGAAGCGCAATTGATGTTGCGTGCACCTCATTTCATCACTTGTTTTTGTATTTCTTTTTAGGCACCACAAACTCTTGGGGAGGTCTTGGTCTACAACATACTCATAGTTGGGTAGTCAAGTTCTTTAATTTAAATACGCGCATTTCACTCCAATACAAAAAAAATAACGAAAAACTAGAAAAAAATGTCACCAAAACCGACTTCGTCAGTAAAGTCTTTTTTGGGCGTACACAGGAACAGTAAAGGCCATAGTAGGACCAAGTAAAAATGGAGTGATTGCGTTGGTACGTGAGTTGAGGTCTTCAGCAACATGCTGCAACAACAAGACCGCTTCCGTTCAACCGTTCAATTATAATGATAACACGATAAAACGGTTACCGAACGAAGCATAACGAAAAAAAGGAGATTTAGGTCTATAGCCTTCACATTAACGACAAATCCCACGATAAAAATCTGTTCTTAAAACAATAGTTTTCGCACAACCCATCTTTCTATACCCAATTGAATGCTTTTCAATTCGAAGCATAACAACAAAGAAATTTATAAAATCATTTCCAATTCCATTTGGTTTGAAACTCAATAACAAACATTTGTTTGAAGCAGCAAACAGCGAAAGTAAATAATGTATTTATTCCCTTCACTAAATTAAAATGCAGAACCGAAAACAGTAGCTAATTGAATTTTTAATCAAATATCGCTAATTACACCATAAAGTAAGTAAACAAATGTTTTTTTTTAAACCTTGTTCATTTCGAAAAACCGCTTAAAGAGCCGCTAACGAACTCCGCTCGCTTACATAAACGTTTCATTGACATAGAAGGCAAGAAAAAATCATGTAAAAATCAATGTCGGAAGCAACGTCGCAGTACTTGCGGGTGGGCAACACATTATCAGGTCGCATGATATAGAAAAAAGTGCGTAATTTAATCATTCCGCTAATCAATTATCCCCTTTCAATTTAGATATCGCTTTAAAGAGAACGATTATTAGTGCCGGCTCTTTATACTTAATCACAAGCTGACCCCAGGGCTTTAGTATTAACATGATAAGTGCACGTTCCTTTACATTCCGTCTCGATCGGGTTGATGAAAGTGAGCAAACGACCGGCTTTACAGGCACGGTAGCGATGTCTAACAAATTCGCTTACGTCGCTTAATTTATCGAACCGGTTGACATACAAACGATGCCGCACATGTCTCACCGAGCTGATGTCGCTCGGTCCGGGTTCATTTCGTTTTATTGACATAAGCCGACTTAAACTATGCCTTCCTCCTCTACGGCAATTGGAACCACCGATCGTTAAAGTGAAGGAATTATTGACGAAGGGAGAGAAGTGCGTAGATCATAACCTCTAAACATCGGACAAATTAACCTTCCCATCGATTACTTTAGTTTGCTGGAGATGATTTTGTATGGACACAAATTTTGTTTACGATTATTAGATAGAATTACCTAACAAGTTGGTTTATTAATACTCATTCACCTCCTCCTCAACGGTTCAGTTATTTTGGGGAAACAATAAAATAGTTATTTAAACCTTTGGAGATTAGACGGTGTTGTCCTTTCTCTTTCTAAGTCTATTTATACCACAAAAAAAACACTTTTTCTGATGCTTCATTCGTGCTGCATTCAACAAGAACCGGTCAGTAAAATGCCTACTAATTACTTAATGGTTTGCGTGTAGGGAAACAAATCATACGCCATCGATCAGCGCATGCGAAGCGGCAACCGTTAATCTATTAAATGCACCTTAATACCACTTAATCGTGCGCACTGGCACTTATACGTGTGACTACAATTTGCATGCACATTACCGGCCCATAAGGTTCCGAACAACGCGCACTGTCGGATGTTTTTGCTACACTACAATTGCAACGCCTTCCGGAGCTGATGCATCGGGCGCATCAACACTTCACCCGACATCCTTCCCCGGTTTTTGCCCGTGCGTGCCCCGGCCCGTACAAACCATTTCCTGTTCTTGATCGATTTTCCGCTTCCTTTTTCCAAACCATCGAAGCAAATGCTATTAAAATCAGGCCATTTCCACTGACATGCAACTTGAGCTTGCCGGCTTTCCATCTCGCCGGAAAGCCTGAAGAAATTAATGGCCCGCTTTGGTTTCAAGTGGCAGTTACACAGGAAAAAAAAACGCGATCGATCATCCACCCTACGAACATATGTGCGAACACCACTTTTACGTGAGGAAAGTGAATAAATAGAACATGGAGCAGCAGCAACAACAAAAAACCCCCAATACAAGACATCGTAGATAAGTGACGTTCCTTTTCATGTGAAAGTGTTGCTCGATTTAAGGTTCGATGATCTGAGCTCCATAGGGGAAATGACGGAAAACTCCAAATATGTTTTGCACAATTCATTGCCAAATTTAGTGTAAGAAGAAAAAAAAGCCACGGGGAAACGTTCGTTAAAGCTCACTCACCTCCGCATGCCTTAACAGCTGACCAATGATGGTAGGCCTGATGGCCTTCCAAATGGCGGTGCCAAAACGGGGCGTTTAATTAATGCCCTCAGCTGTCCGCCCTTCAGCGTGAAGCGATGATGGTAAAAATATTTGAGATATGTTTTGTTCAATGTGAGCCTAGGACTGTAAAGAACTGCGGTTACAAATCCTAATCAAAAGCTTCCAGATCTTGCAATGTATAACATCTACCAAAAGAAGTTAACTTACGATCTTTCAAATAAGTTGTTTATGTAACTTAAAACTTATCATAAAATGTTAAGATTGTTTATCTCAAAAGATGTTTAAAAAATAGGAAATTTTTTCAACAATCAATTGACCTTTTAAGTTTCAATATTTACACAGCGATCAACCCTTGGTACTGTATGTCTCTCACCATTAAGCGGTAGATAAAGGCCAAAACTATTGGACGTGGTTACGGGTACACACCATAACAAAGTGGCCCCCTTTTCGGCAGGTTATGAAACGGTCACGGTGGTAATATTCTCGTGCGCCTCCGACAGCGCACTCACCCGAGGACTAAGCGGCATGGGCCAATCCTATATTTACCGAGCATCGTTGCCACACGCAAACATTACGCCTAAGCTTTATCCTCTTGGACACGCGGAACAACAGACTCACTGTGTTTATGCGCGCACGAAAAAAAAACACCACACGCTGGCACGTTTGCTTTCGTTTCGTCTACTATCAACTTGAGATCTACATTAACTGGACGGTGTTTAGCTTCATAGTGTCATACACTATTGAGGTGGCCACTAACTTCGCGCACGGTGTGTCCCTGGCTGGCATTGTTCGACAAAGCTTTTTCACCGACCTTTGCCGGGTATACCGCGTGCCTCACCAAACGTCTTGTTTAAAGTGGTTTGTTTTGAGGGTGGAAAAAATAAAGAAACGAGCTAGATGACAATATTTAGAGAATCAATTGTCACCCGCACGCTACTGCGCGTCACCCTTAACACGTTTGTTTCAAACGCCAAACAAATATGGCGCGCGGCTTCCATGTCCTCAGCGAGAGGAGCTATTTTTTGCAATATTCCATAGTATGGACAAGCCACAAATAGCCAAACTGTTAGAAATTGACATTCTATGGGTGGTCTCCACACTTCTCAATCCATGTCCAGGGTTCCTCATAATTAGTTACGAATGGTTGCAGCTCAAGCATTAGCACAACTTATTAGGCAAAAACCTTGAGTGCTCGCCAAAGAAACACAGGTAGCAAACATGAAGAATCGTTCATCTCACTGTGCAACTTATTTAAATACTTCTGGTGACACCTTCCATCTTCAAGTCCGTCTTTCGGCCTCACATACGTCTTAAGTGACGTAACCCAAAAGAAGGCAAACTTTGCGTATGGTTGTTGTGATTGAGTGAATTCTTCAACACTTACCACTTACCTTTTATCAACCGTACTAAATACACGGGCGAAGAAAACAAAAACCAGAACAAAAAAGGGTCACCCCAAAAACCCGCGCAAAGGAAGGTCGTGTGTGCGCAACTCGCCGGGACGTCTCTTTGCTACGCGTAAATAATGATCTATTTTAATCCAAATCTCGTCACCCCCGGAGAGAAGCACGGTAGACGGGACACTGCAAAGGGTACGTGGTCGAAAAAGGCGGGATTCGACATAAAGTGAAGCTTATTTTAGGTTCCCACATGATTCAATCACACGCCAGTTTGCAAGAGCCGAGAGTTGAGCGCCAGGTTTGAATCTGACGGTTTTAGCGCAATTTGATGGTGTTGGGCCATGCTGGGCCTGGGGTAGATGACGATGTGTTTGCTCTTGAAATTCTAGCCCTCCCCAAGGTCTGACGACCTCGTCAACTAAGTGCTCGTAATACGATGGTGGCGTCGGAGTCACACACGGTTGACCTGTTTACGCCACGTTATAGGTCGCAGGGTTTGTACTGAACATATCAGGTAAATTAATAAAAAAGAGAAAGGGTGTGACTGCGGACAACTGTTGCCATGCATCGAACATTGTTGTGATTTTATGCCCCATTTTATGGCAATTCGATCACAGGTATTATCGAGCGGTAACTTACAAACTCCGGAAATTAGGAAGCCATTCAAACATCTGCTCGAAAGCGAAACACCTGGTACCACCCTCCAATAAGCAGACAACATCGTACAAATGTATCATGAATACATCACAATGTCGTGTTGTTTGCAATTCAACAGGTGCTGCAGAAAGATCATCTGTGCTCCACTTTGAGAATCTGACCTTAACATTGGTGCCATGACGGTAGCGTTTAAACACACCAAAGCATGGCATTTTATTACAACGAGCAGATCGGCATTGACGATAGAAGCTAGACCTTCTCTAGTGTTTATCTGCGCTACCACCACAACGATTAAACAAACATATCGTCGGCAACTGACAATCGGCGGAGAACTCCAAACCTCAAAAGCCAAACAAACCGCAGCGCATCGCTCTTTTGAGGTGACAAATATGCCGCCCATATCAGCTACTGAAGTTGCATGCAAACCGATCGAACGATATCAAAGGAAACCGCAACGATTGATATGCAATGCAAAAGGGCAGCAGCTGCCACAACCGGTCCTAGTGTTTTATACCGCAAAAAATGACACCCGACAGGAAGACACGGACATTGTAAGTAAACGTTTCGCCAAGCAGTAGAATTGCTAATCGCCCATGGATCGAATTACGTGCCGAAGTATTTAAGGTACATAGCTAAGTTCATTAGCATCCGCGACCTTATGGATGGGTGCCGGGAGTTTCAAAGCCGTGTAATGATCTGATACGGTTTCCCGATTGTTGCTCGTCGGTGTCCAACACCAGCAACATCAACGGCAAATTACAAACCATTCGTTTCGAATTGGAACGTTGCGTCCAACGCTATGGTCTTGTTAAACCATTCAATTTCCCAACAAATCGTTAGGAAATCGATAAGATTAAAGACATGCTTGGTGTGCACCTTTAAGGGTTACACATCCTAACACTACACCACTGCAATGTAATGGTACTGCTGCAATCGTTGGAAAATTCCGACACCCAATGCGGCATCTTTTGCGTCCCAATACACATCAACCCCGAAGCAGTAGTAATCTTCATTAAAACTCCAATAAAATACCTCAATCGTGCAACTTACCCGGGTGTTTCTTTACACCGCCCCGAACCGAGTGGAATCGAAATTCGATACAATCCGTGCTCGCTACCGGCTACGATGGCAATTCAATCTTTTATCTACCCTATCACTCCATCACGGCAAAAATTTTCCACTGTAGCAACCAGCAAAAGCCAGTGAAAGTACTTTCACCGGGTGCGAGTGACTGCGTGCTGCGTGTTGCTTGATACGTCGGCATTAGAGCCGGTAGGTAGAAAAAATGGTAGAAATGTCACCGAAATCGATTCGGAAAATGTTGGTGACTTTTGTTTTTCATGTTCGTGCAAATCGATTTTCTTTCATGGGCTGTGGTTTCCAATTTCATACGTTCGTACGAAAGACGAAAGGCGAAACTGTGACACATGTTTAAGACAAATGGTAGCGCTAGAGACAGACCGTCACACACTTGAGCTTTAAATTGTCCACTTAACTTACAGTTTATAT
>STHD01024373.1:0-15704 GCA_016170015.1 Anopheles longipalpis
GGAAGCCAAAAAATTAGCTTTATTTTGTCCCGTTCTTTCCTTCGCTTTTTTTCTTTCTCGCTTTCCCTTTCTTTCCTATTGCTGCATTCGGGACACCCTCGTCCCAAACACACCACGACAGTGAACGAAATAATTACCAGGAAATACATACGATCCCTTTTTTTATTGCACCTACGCTCATCATGCGCAAGCGGTCGCTGGACGAACAGGTAAAAAAACTGCCGGCGTTCTGCGAAGCGGACGGTGGGATGGGGTGCCTATGTTCGGCAGAGGTTTCTGTAAATATATAGAAGAAAAAAAACGGAGAGACATGAGAAATCTTTACACTGTGTTTTTTTTCTTTAACTAATTTCGAGTGTTAAAATGCGTACCTCTCAAGACGTCGAATATTCAGCACTCTCTCCGATGTGATTTGTCCTGCCATCCTGCGGTTTAACTCCGGCTTCACCCTTTCTGCTTCACGGCCAAACTCTTTCCATCAGCTGATCGACTCGATGGGATTCACTACGCACAAAACACAAGGAATAGAATTAATTCACTTATCACAATCACTAGTTTTCACATTACTTACCGGAGCAAAGAATCACTTCACAAAACACGATAACGCTTGCGCACACACGTCCGCCTCCAGCAAAGGCCAAACTCATATGAATACGCCAAAGACAGGGCAAACGCAATTTTGCAGTGAAAGAAAGGAGACAGCGAAAAACAATATAGTGCCACACTCCTCGACAGGCTTCAAAGTGTGGAACCAAAATTGTCTAACACTTCGAGTATGGGACCGTTCAGGTGTGGGGTAGGTTGGTGACGCAGGTTGCGGTGAGGGTTTACATAGAATATAGGAGCGTGTGTGAGTGAGGTAGGGTGGTGGAGTGAGAGTTTGTCGTACGATCGCTCGAAAGTGAGGGTCAGGGGTAGCGAGAATGAAGAAATTTCCCCCCTCTCATGCGATTTCTGCCAAGTGGGTCTTCAACAATGGACAGACATTAAACTTGAGAAGTGGTCAACGGCTGTGATTCCATCATTTCTTTATTGAGTAACGAAGTTTGAAGTTGTTTTACATTCCCAGTAATATTTGTTCCATTTTTGGTTCTTCTATTGGGATTAGAATACCGTCACGAATTCTAATACTTCCTGTCGTTCAGTTTGGACAGATTTAAGAGCCTCCATAAATATAACGTCCGTGAATAGCAGAGGACATAAAGCACTTCACACACAACCGTGTAGTTCGTCTACTTCGGGATGCGTATCAGATCGGAAAACGATTTAAGCAAGAAATGCAATGACCATGATGATGGCACTCGAAGCGATGGAGATGGATGCATAGATTTTCACGCATTAAAGCGCACTCTCCAGAGAAGGAAAGCGAGTGAATCGAAAAAATCGAAAAAAAACCGGGAACTCCATGGAAGGGGTTTCACACCCGGCCACTGGTTGACGATGGCGATGGTGCGTCTGGTTTTTACTTTTTGGGTCGATTTTATTATCAAACCGCATGACGTCCAAACATGACTGGAATTAACGAATTGCCAAATCGAACCGGAAAGCGACATCGGAGCACATGAAAACCCTGAAATCGGGAGATCGGGTCAAAGAAGAAATGGATGCTGCTCGTGTGCATTTGCACCACGTTTTGCATACTGTCAGTTACAGTTCATGATTATTGCACCTTTTTGTTTTTCGTTTGGTTGTTCTTGAATGGACGAACGAATGGGAAAATGTGACCATAAAATCGTTGGATCAGTCCGTCCGTTCGGGTCTGTCCGCGTCCGTGGTAGAATAAAATCCGATCGAAGCTGGTAGGTTGTAACCAGTGGACCGAGAATGCGTCACGTGCGTTGTTCTCTGTGTGATTTTGCGCACGGTGGAATAAATCCTTGCATATGAGAGGACATTCAAAAGGAAAGCCATAATATATAATAATATGGTTCATTGAATGTTCCGTCTAATTTAAAACAATTCTAGAATCCAGGAACGAAAATACCTCTTCAAATACTCTCAAAGTCAGTTGCACTTTAGTGATGGGTAAATTCGACAAAAAAACGGAATCGCTTCCGAATGACTCCATAAATTTTGGAAGCGGCTCCGGAAGGTAGGTGCAGTACTCCAAATTCGGAACCATCCGGAGCCGTCCGGAACCGCTCGGAGCCGTCCGGAGCCGTCCGGAGCCGTCCGGAGCCGCTTAGTCGGCAGCTGGAGCCGTCGGAATCGTCGGAGCCGTCCGGAACCGTCCGGAGCTGTCCGGAACCGTTCGGAGCCGTTCGGAGCCGTTCGGAGCCGCCTAGTCGGCAGCCGGAACCGTCCGGAGCCGTCGGAATCGTCGGAGCCGTCGGAATCGTCGGAGCCGTCCGGAGCCATCGGAGCCGCTAGTTGACAATGATACAACCTAGATTATTGCACTATCAGCAAATTTTATATAATCTGGTAAAAAAATAAATAAAGCAATCTTTATTTTAAAAAAATAAAGCGCTAGCAATAACTAGCGGCTCCGGACGGCTCCGGACGATTCCGGACGGCTCCGACTGCCGACTAGGCGGCTCCGGACGGTTCCGGACGGCTCCGACGATTCCGACGGCTCCGACTGCCGACTAGGCGGCTCCGGACGGCTCCGGACGGCTCCGGACGGCTCCGGACGGCTCCGAGCGGCTCCGGACGGCTCCAGACGGAATCGTGGTTTTAACCTAGCCGGAATCGGAGCCGGAGTTGCTATGCTCGGAAGCGGTTCGGAGCCGTGGGTGCGATTCCGAGAACCCATCGCTATTGCACTTTTAATGTGCGCGCCTGAAAGGTATGCAATTTTAGCATTTTATCATGACTAATTCAAACTTTAAATTGCATACCTTTTAGGCGCTAGAAACATCAATTGTGGAGTGTGACTAGGGAAATAAATTTTTATATAGAAAAAAAAAGGATTTGTATGAAGTATTTTAAAAATAAATTGTGCAAAAAATATCACACATTTGACAAGGGTTTTTAGTTATAAAAAGTATGTTTTTTAATCATCATTTTATCTTAAATTTAGCCTTGTTTGAGGTAATAATAGGCACCGATGTTTTCTCATCCAGGACACGCGAAGGATTGAGAAGAATTGACAGGATGGGAATTACAAATTTGTAAAAATAGAGGCAACTTATTTGGCTCTTTTTATGTCTAAAATTTCGTGAGAAAAAAAGGAAGATCTATCCACTAAAATTTTAAATTTAATGCCGAATTCTTACTGATAGTGAGATGATATGGCAACGATGAACTACCATTGCAGCTTCAAAAATATATCCTCAGCATACACTACCGTGCATCGTGCAATCTGATTCCCAATGCCAATGTTACCCCACAGACTCCACCGCGTTTACTCTCCCCAGCCAAGTGACACACATTACACACGTAGTGTACTTTTAAAAGGGTAATAATAAAAAACGGAAAAGCAGAACCATTTCCTGAACGGCGTCCTGAAGTGACGAACCGGGCCGATCTTGTGCCGACGAAACGAAATCGAATCGAACGTGACAAAAGATGGCCAAAACGCATTCTTCTACCAGCCACCGGGTGGGGGTGCCACAAACACAGTGGACAAACATGATGTGCCGAAGCATTACGCTTCTACGTGTTTGTTTGGTGGAAGCGTATTTATGGTTAGCGAGAGTTGTGCCACCAGCCCCAATGATGGTACCGTGGCGTTATTGTTTTTTTTTTGTTGGTCCCCTTGAACCACAAATATACATTCACTTTCGTGCCACCGGAAAAAACACCATTACACCATCGGAGGCGGTGGTTATAATTTATTGAAATTATTAAATTTATGTTGATGAATTTGACAACCATTATGTTTATTAATTTATTGTCACACTCTTTACCCTTGGCCGTGCTCGTATTGTTTTGCTGCGGTGCATACAAAAGTGCATTTTCCCGCTTAACAGCCAATGTGCACTTCAGCAGTTCCGGATGCTCTTTATTTTTTCCTGTTTTTTGCCATTTTGTTTAATAGTAGTCTATCTGTCCAGGCATTTTGTAATGGCGAGAGAAAGGAAGAGAGGGAGGGAAAGGCACGTAATAAAAGGGGTAGGTGGTTATTTTTTTTTTGAGACAAAACCAACAAATGCAAATAGCAAAAAAAAAAGAAAATAATTCGTCTAGCCAGAAAAGATGCGTTAATATTTTTTGGGTTCGAATTTCTCCATCCCCCGGCTGATCGCGGGGTCGCTTGGACAAAGAAGAAAACGATTTTTTTTTGCTGTTAAATATGTTTTCACGCAGTTCGGTTTTTCAACAGCAATTATTTGCCGGTGGCACTATCGATGGGGTTATGTGGCACAATCGATGTACTCTTGAAAATATTATCCAAATAATGTTAACCAGATGCTTTCGATATGGGGTGGGGGATCACCCCGCCCGAAAAGGGGTGGTAAATATTTTTGGCAATATTTCAGTTTTTTTTTGGATTCAGGAAGGAACGGAATGTCCTTTTTTGTGCCTGAAAAGGAAAGGTGTTTTGCTTGCACGGTGAGGGGATTAATTATTCCTGACATGTGCGATTACCGGCAGGCTTAAAAACGGGCATTGTGCAAAGTCAGTTTGCAGTTTTTTTGTTGTTGTACTTTGTACCATTGTACTTGTCAATTGGGGTTTTTGGGAGTGCGTTGAACGAAATTGAAGTGTTTTTGTGGTGAACGAGTGTTTTAATTTAAGATGAGTGATTTCATTAAAATTGAATGCACTGAACGCATCCGGGAGGAAAATTTGCTTTAACTTACCTTTTTTATATTAGCTTCAGTATTTCTTCGGATAATTTCGGAAGCAAAAATTAAACAACACAACCACGCAGGTGGGTTTGAATTTTAAAAATATGTTTTTATTGCTTCATGAGGCTATTAATCACTAGTTTCTTCCGGTCGTCTTCTTCAGCCCTACATATGTATATATATAATCATATATATATATGCATGTATAATATTAACTAATGAGTATATAAGAGTAAATATATATGTATAATTTAATATCGTTAAATGGCGCGTTCTAGATGTCAGTGTGTGTGTGTTTTTGTTGTTGTTGTTTGGGGGGAAGTGTATGAATTAATGCAATTGTTGCGGAATCGACTTCGCTATACGTTTGGTTTTTGTTGCGAATTTTTCATCTAGCTTTCAATACTCAATGTGAAGGTGCCACTGAAACGATCAACCCTCAGGACACTAAACCGAAGCCCTAGGAAGCTAATCATTGCGCTTGGGAATGGAATTTACTTTTCCAATGACTTTCCCTCCTTTACGACCAAGAGCTGGTGGCATGGAGCATGGAGTGTCTTTTGCTAGTGTTTTATTTTTCCATTCCACAAAACAATGGCATTTGCAATGAATAAATTGAGGAAAGAAAAAACCTAGTAGTACAATAAAGAACAACTAATCCACTGTCTTCTGTAGCAAACAGCTGTTATTTCTTTCCCTCTCGTGTCGTTTCAAGTTTGGAAAATGGTCAGCGTATTTTGCTGCTGCTGCTACTACACCGGTTACGCTGTAATGTTTTGCTACTGCTTGGCTCTAAGAAAATGGGGACATAAAGCTATACCGTATTTGAGAAATGTTCTCATCATCTCTTCTCCTGGTTGCGTTTTTTACTTCGTCTTCGTTTGCTTTATCTTACGTGTAAGCTTGTTGCCGTGATGTTTGTTTGCGTTTCACTTTGCATCTTATAGTTTTAACTACAGAAATCATTCACTCGTCGGTTTTTAGATGGTTTCGTTTCCTTCTAATATGTTTATACGATTTTTCCTTTTGTTTTCCTACTTAGGCTGCTTTTTTCTCTATTTCTTTCTTTCTTTCTTCCTTTCTGTGTGTGTTTGTGTGTTTTTTCTTCTGTTTTAAATTTAAATCTTATGATTTAGAAGCTTTTAATAAAAGCAATTCTACTACTGGCGATTTTTGTGTTTTGCTTTAATATGCCTGTTTGCTGCAGAATAAACGCTACATATAGCCTGTCCCTGACACGCTACGTTACTTTACCAAACGTACACACTCACTCACACAATTTCGATTTTTTTACGCCTCTCCGCTTCTACGCTTCTTAACGTTACTACTGTTTTTTTTTGTTTCATTTGCATATTCGTTTTTTTGTTGTTTTCTTTTCTTGTTTTGTTATTGCTTTTTCTCTAAGTTTTTTGCGTTTTTTTTTTGCTAAAATTTCAATAAAACCACCCCACACCCGTCCCGTTCGGTATAAATGTAAATATTATGAAAAATTATCAAAAAACTTTCTATGTTTTTTCACTTGTAATACTTTGAAATTTGTTTTGCATGTCTATTCCGCACGCTTAACTTGTCTACTTATCTACCGTTTGCCATTTACTTACCCTTTTTTGCATTTGTTTCTTGTGTTGGCCGCTGTGTGTGCGGGTGTTTTTTTTTTGGTTATATATTTTCACACATACACGCACGCACACACACACACGAATATACTCGTACACAAACACACGCTTCAAGCCACATGTTTCCAGCATATGATGCAGTACTTTGAAGTAAATGTTTGCGCCCTTTTGCATGCGTTTCGGGTAGGGTTCCGTACTTCTAATGACCAATGTTGTAGCTATGCTGTGGTCAGCTTCCATTTGTAAATATATAAATCAGTGCAGTGGTGTGGAATCGTTTTTCTTTGTTTTTGTTTTCGTGTATGCTTTGTCCTCTATGCTGCAGCAAATCGAAATAGGAAGTCGAAAGAGTAAGAGTAAGACTACTGACGAAAGGTGTGAAGAAACGATCTTTTAAAGATCCTAGAAGTAATACGCTACGCTATGCAATGGCCATGTGTCTTAGTCGACGATGGAAAGATGCCTAAAATTGGTTTTATTTTATTCCATCTGCTGCTGGTTGCGTGTCGCACAAAACGGCCTATTGCCGCTTGTCCCTAAGTAATGGCTCCAAACCCTTGGAAACGTTACACTACGAGTTACTTTGCTGTGTGTGTGTGTGTTTTTGGTTTTGTCTTTATATATCAAATTGGTCTTTGTTTTTTTAGTTGTTGTTGTAATATTATTTGATTTTCCTTTTTCCTTTGGGTTTTCTAAAATTCGAATACCCTCTTGCGCTTTGCTTGCAAATGCTAAAAGTTTCCTTTGATAAATGCTTTTACGCGTTTCGTTTCATGTATTGCTTTTTTTTTTCTAAATTTTGTATTTGTGTGTACTTTTTTGTTCTGCTGTCGCGCTGTGAAAATGAAACTTAGTAGCTTATGTTTAGCGATGGTTTCTACAAAACGGTTCTACTTATTAATTGGGTACAGCTTAATACATTACATTGTATTGTGCTTGCATATTACTGCTAGCATGGACGAATTACCCATTCGATCATTGTGCTTTGCTGTTGTTATTCCTTCGAGTAGGGTTTTTTTTATCGTTGTCTTTTACCTTCTTCTACTAAATACCGCACGCACTTCCATGCATTATTTCACAAAATTTTCACATTTTTTATAACATTTTTTTCTTTTCTAGCAGCGAAGACAATTTTTTTCTCATGTTCTAAAGCTAAAGGACAAAAGTTTTGCATATATCTTAAATGTTTTCTTCTTTTTTTGTTGTTTACCTTCATCACTACCTCATTGTCGCACTTTTAGTATTGCTTTTGTTTTTGCGTTTCTATTGCTCATGGTTTGCAGGTTTTTTTTCTCTCTTTCTTTTCTTCCCTTCCCTTGCCAAGTGTCGTTTAGAGTTAGTTTGCTAAAGTTAGGAGATTACAAGTGCTTAATTACTAACTGTGTAGTTGTAAGAGATTAACTGAAGCCAAAAAAAAGGCAAACAAAAAAAGTTGCACACTATTAGTGATTATAGTAGTAGACCGTACGTATTTGATTTTTATGATCGGTTTTCCCCCTTTTTTCTCTCTGCCTTGTTGGAAGAAATGTAGTTGTCTAATATCGAGCTGTTGTTTACATATCTGTATAGCTGCTGTATTGGTTTGGTTAGTTTTATTTAGCAAGTTTAGCGTAAAATTATTATTTCATTTGTTAAAGATCGTTTGCGGTGTACTAAGGTTGGGTTTGCTAGATGCTAGATGCTACCGTGTTACCTGCTAACTATAGTTTGTGTCTATCGTTGTCATAAAAATGTTACCGAACCGACCGTGAAGTCGACCCTTTGAGGGAATAGTAAATAGAGGGTAGTTAGTTTGTGGGGGAAAAACTCTTCTACGCGTAAACTACGAACGTGAGTAAGTGTATAAAATTATGGCGAACCTTATAGGATCTATGTTTAATTTGATTCGTTTGTTTTTGCTAGTCTTTTGCTCTGCTTGAGAAAAAGAATTATTTTTTTTTGGAGAGAATATAGAAGTAAAAAAAACTATTTTAATAGTCGCGATTGGAAGTAAACTCGTTGGTGTGTGAGAACATAAAATGCATTTTAGGCAAACACTTTTGCTACATTTGCATGCTATTGCGCTATTCGCTTAAAATTTCTAGCTCCATGTTAAACGTAACGGCCGGTTTTCCAGCATTATCCTTAATGCCATTAGACTGTAAAGAGGAAGCATTCGTTAAAAGTCGCAAATGTTATCATGATTGACGGATCCGGCCACGCCGTACTATGTTGTTGCATTTGCAACCTTTTTAGGGGTGGCGGGGAAGAAAGTTTTGTAATGATGTATTTATCTTTCACCCAAAGCGCCTGCATGTATGCAATTGAAGCGCACGCCTCAACACAAGGTTTAAGTAGACACTGTACCGCGAACGTTGAAGATGCCCAAAACTTGATGAACTGGCATGTAATTTGCGTTACATAATGAATCACAGCAACAAAAAAAAACATCAAGGCGAACACATCCTTGAGCGATGGGTACGATTGGCCGAAAAAGTTAGCTAAGTAGTTGCAGAACGAAAAGCAGGTGGGGAAAAAAAGAGAAGGAGTAAGTTCGTGTTCCGCTGGTAATACGCGGAATGGGGGAAGCTTGCAATTAATGAGATGGAAGGTGCGGATGGTAACAGTAACAGTACTTGCCAAAAATTTGGCAAAACCCACATCCATGCATCATCGCACCCGCTCTGTGTGTGTGTGTGTGTTCCAAAGCTCGAAACGGAAAATTTCTAATTTGCACTCCAAACTTGAAACTGCTGTCGAAAAGTTGCGCCATAGTCCGGATACTGCTGCAGCCCGCGTACTGTTATTGTTTGACTTGGTACTTTAAGTTTCGGAATGTTTCTTGTTTCGGTTTTTTTTTTGGTGCTTGTTGTGAGTTTTTCCTTTTTGGTGAGATTTTACTGTTGATATTCGTTTTCGACACGACACGAGCTGGGTGCTTCATCAAATGAGTGAGTTTTGGGGCTGTGCAGTGCAGTGTTGCGGTAGTAGAATGAAAAAAATTAACACGGAAGGAAGACATGCAATTGCAACAGTCATGTACAGCCATCCCTGTGTGAAGTGCTTCGTCAGCAGTGCGAAATCAAAGATGGCAACGTTGTAAGTAGTGCAACATCATCGCCTCGCTGTTTGCTTATCGTGGATAGATGTAAACTTCAGCAGAAGGAAGATATAACTAGAAGAATGAAAGTTCGAAGTTGTACCAAGAAGTAGACAAAAAACAGAATACTCCAAAGAGGTGTTTCACGATCGAAATGTGTTTTGTTCTTGGACGTAAAGTGTAAAATAATACAAAACACTGGCGACGCGGAAGTGAAAATCTTCTCGAATCCGAATGTATTTTTTTTTATGTATGCAAAAAAGAGTTGGGTTTGGAAAACGAAAAGTTTTGCTAGCGTTTGCATTTGAGGCAAACTTCCACTTTAGACCCCGCGTATCTGTCTGTATGGTTGTCGAACGTGGTGTGCAAAAATTGCGCCAACTTGCTCGTTCGTCCGCATTTAAGAGAACGAAGCTACGCTGCATCAACGTGTTGTGCATTCCATGCTCAAGGCATATCATACGTCGCGGTACAGCATTCTTCATCCCACGTTTATTCGTTGTATAATTTAACTTATATCGTTTGTTTTAAGATTTTCGTTCTCCTCCATATCTTTCCCCGTTCGTCAGCAGGTAAGCGCGATACTAGTAATTGAATAGTGAATAATTGAAACACGAGCACGAGGATGCTCTGGCTACTTCAGCTATTGTTTTTCCTCGTTCCCCAACATTTTTTTGGGGTAATAGCTTCCATGCTAGTGTTTAGAATTAAGAGTAAAGAGTTGGAAAAAATGAACGTATTGTCCCGTTATGATATGTTGCGTACATGGATGATGGCATTTCTGTCCCATTCCGGCTACACTTTCTACCCTAGCTTTAATTTGCGTTCCCTACCGCACTAATCACTAATTGAAGCGTAACGCGCTAATTGATCCGGTATAATAATAGGCTTGTTGTTGTTTTTTCTTCTTATTGCTGTGTGGATACTGTTACTAAAATTTTAAACTGTTACCCTTAATTATGTTCGTTTGTCGATGTTTATTCTTTTACTTGTTTCGGTCGAGATTAATTGCTTTCATTTGTTTTGATTTGCATCGTATCTTAGTATCTTAGTAAATCGTACAATTGGTGTAGTATGTGATAATTGCCGCTAGAGGGCGAGCATTAAATTGTTAGGATTAATAGCACTGTTTGGTAAAATAAATAATTTCTTTTAAATAAAAAGATCAAAAGAAACTTAAAATTGATGTTGGAACTGCTTCCTATTTCACTGCTTTTAAAGCTACTTATTTGGACCGGAAAGATGTACTTCGTTCCGGGGAATATTTTTTCGATGTAATTTTAACTTCGCCAGTGAAAGATCTCTTCCGGAATAAGAATGGTTTCTCCAACAAGATGTAGATAGCAATATCATAGGATACTAAATTTATTTCCCCAATTTCCCCTTGCATTGAACTGCGAAGCGAATGGAGACAGTTTGCAAGTTACTTTTACCTAGAGCAAAGCTTTTTCGAAAGAATGTGTTGTATTTAAAAATTTCCAACAAATTGGAACCTTGTAAAATAAAAGACTTACAAGAAAAAGGCTGACAGGAAAGCACGGAATGAAACGAATTAAACTTACCAGAAACGATGTACTTTATGCGTGAAATAAAGTTCATCCTTCTCTTTCCTTTACTTCCTCATCCTCTACTTTGGAAAACCGGTAAACGGTCGTAATTATCACATGGTTGAAAAAAAACTCAGCTGTCCCAGCTGTTTTCTAATTAAATTTAAAGCAATAATAATTTTCTGTTTTCTCATTAAATTACAGCCAAGTTTAGGGACGCGAATGGGTGGCGCGTACGTTTTGGTGTTTTGGAGAGTCTCATTAGATCACTGGAACGACACTACAATTCACCCAGTTGCAGCCATTCGAACTGCCTGGGAATAAGGTCAACAGCGTAGTGTCTCACTCAAACTCGTCGTCCATTTCGCGTACTACAAACGAATCTGTTGTCGCTTGGCTAAAAACCCGGGCGGGCCGCGATGAGAATGGGAGAGACTTGGGAGAAACTTTCATGTGAAGCACATCTCTAACGAACGACGAACCGCTTGTTTAAAGTGTGCTTGGCTAGAAACAACAAGTGCCGCTTCATCGAGCTGGATACTGGTGGGCCGATCCCAACCCCCTCTGTTGTACACTGTTGCGCCATACAGCGCCATCTAGCGTATTATGGCAACAGTTCGGCTTTGGACGGTTCGGAAGGGAATGCATGCGTCCTTCCGAAAACTTGGTGTCCACCAACCAGATAGTCTCGACCTTGGAAGCGTACACTTATGCAACTATTTAGCCACGCTAGATTAGTTCCAGTCCAGCCAGACACTTAGGGACCAGAGTTGGGGAATGTGCTCAGGAATTCCCCAAGCCTCCTTCTTCACGAGCGTTCTCGTTCTCGTCATGTCAAACGTGATTCCAACGTGTGTCTAGCGATGCGACAGGTTTTCACACATTTTGAAATGGCCATACTGCCAAGCTGACAGAGTTTTTGAAGGCTCTTCATAGTCGAGCTCTACTCCCCTTTACCGGGAGCATCATCATTTGAAGCTATCGGTCCGAAACTAATTCCGAACCGTCTCCCGGGTGAGAACAGGCCTAGGAAAAGAAAGTTTTACCATCATCTTTCGTTGAGCCTGTCACACACGTGCTCTAAGCTTTTTTAAAGAAAGGAAAATGAGCAAAGTTTTAGCACCTGGAACCGTTTGCTTTTCTACCCGTACAAATGTTTCAATTGTTTTCTCTGAGGATAGGTTTTTTGTGGAGAAAGTTCCATTTTTAATATTTTATAAAAAAGAAAAGGTACTATTTTTATAAAGACATTCAGACAAAGACAAATCTTATTGAAAAAAAAATCGAAATGGTGGTTGTGATTCTATAAAAATTAAATTTAAAAGTATTATAATACCTTGAACGATTTCTTCCAATAACAACTCCAACTCCACTGACCAAGTGCAACCGATCTTGTTGGCAGACGGTTCAGCCACTTTGTAGACACAGCCACGTCTCTCTACGCGCCGGGTTTCCTTTTTTTTTTCTTAATACTTGATTCCCAACTGTAGCCATCCTCATTGTTATCCTCATTTCCATCAGCCACCGTCACCACAACACAATGGTGTCCATAGTGTGCGAGATTTGAGGAGATTTTTTTTGAAACTCAGCATCTTATCACATTCGTTCCGTTCGCTTGTGCACTGCGTGTGCGTCTTCCGTGCGCGACGTGAATCCGACAGATAGGAAGAAACTATCCCAAGAAGAGAAACAATACCACTACTGTAAAGAATGCTACTTCGGTGCAGTTTTCCCCAGTCCGCACCCGGGAAGCGAAGTGGGTGGTTTGCAGCATCAACCAGGGCCGGGGCCACTTGTTCACCAGCTAACACTTGGTACCGCCGACGTGCTCTTGCTTGCTCACAGTCGTGGGTTTTCCCTTCCGTATTGCTACCGTATTAGAAGCAATTCTAGCAAAGCGGGAAATTGAAAATCGAGCGTTCCTTTTTTTGTTGTGCCGAGAACTCCTTTTGTTCTGGCCGGTCCCGCTCGTGCAAGCGCATTCGGGACGGTGAAAATCCCTTTCCATTGGGTTGCAATTGGAAATAGAATCATTTCTTTTGTTCATTATAAAATCGCAATTTTCCTCCGCATTTGGAACAGGGTGGTGGTGGTGGTAATGTTGCCCTTTCATTCATCGACCCCTTGTCCTCCACCTCCTTTGTCCTTCCTCTCCCCCTTACCACCCGTTTTGAATGGGTTTGAAATTATGTAATTATTTTTAATTGAATTTAAAGAAAAAGCATTCGTTGCATCGTTCCGACGGTAAGGAAAGTTGGTTTTTGGGGGTGAGATGTGAAACGATTCGCCACACTTCATTCGTGATGTTCTTAAGTGAACAAGGGGGCCTCTACTGAAAAAAATAGTAAAAAAAAGGAAAAAGAACGCGCGTTGGCATGAAATGTGCCACACAGTGGGCTGCTTGTCAAAAAAAGCGCCACACACACAAAGCGGTTTCGTTTCGGTTGACAATGTTTCGGTTAAAGAGCCTGGATGATTTTTGGGTGGCTCTTGCTCCAAACCTTTTGTGGCAGGGCTTCATCACCCATGCGATCTTGTGAGTGAACGGTTTTTCCCGCTTGTTGCTTTCCCGCTTTACCCGCTTTGGACGGTAAACGAACCATAACCCCATTCGGTGGCCATGGTCCGTTTAAAGGCAGCTTTGGCGCAATTTTTGTTTTGCAGTTTGAGTTTTCACTGTCCTTTTCCCTTTTTCTTCTTTTGAAGGTTCGAACTGAAGAGCAATTGCCGCTCCGGTTATGGTGATGGTGGTGATGGTGGAAATGAAAACAACACTTCCAGACAAACGCGAACTTTTGCCAGCCAAAAACCGCACACGGGAGGTGGGCCAGGGTTTTTCGGAATTGCCCTCCGAAGCCGGGACGAAAGTACCATGAATTTTAATGACTTTTACAACCCGGTCCGCTGGAGCGAGCATTAATCGAACTTTTTGCGTAAAGCGCCAGACTTTGATTTTTCTCTTCGTGCAGCAGTTGTGGACGTTTGGACACTTGCTTCGGTGTCCGTGATGGAGGAGTACTTGGTCTGTGACGTAGCCTACCCGGTAGTGATGGAATGGACGCTGTATAAGAGTAGTTGCAGAATGGGAATGAACTACTGTTATTTGGAAAAATTAAAAAGAATTTTTACATGAACTTCCTATTAGTGGTATATCGGCAAAGGATTGTATAAAAATTGCTCAAAATGGACTTCCAGGGTATTCAAGTTCAAGAGGCAAAGTTGTTGCCATTTCTGGATTTTATTCAAGTTCAATACTAGAATTTGTCGAGAAAGATCGAATACTCTATGCCCTTTCTGAGACTTTTGCTAACTGGAATAAATTCTATTAAAAAACTGAGGAAGATACACCATGAATTTCAAGTTCCTGCAACACTTGTTCCACAGATGTCCTTTTAAAAGTGAACCAAAAATCAATTGCCTCCTCACCCGGCAAAATACATTACGATTACTTGCCCCAAAAACCCGATAGCCCATCCTTATCCGTTGCCATTTTCCTATCAGATCGTATTCAGATACTTCACCATGTACCATGGCGCGGAAACGCGTACTAAAAAGAGTACAAACAATCAATAACCATAAAACAGTGACCATACAAGAATGGGGATGGGTTGTAAGGTCATAAGGACATCGTCATACCACTAGGTAGGTAGGTAAGTGTGCGACTTTACACCCATGCCACTTTATGCGGTCCGGAGGAGTGTGTTAATGATGGCGCTTCAGTCTCCGGAGTTACCCAGGCACCAGGAGGACCGGTGCGTTAAATCCGTTCGGCAATAAAAAAAAGCCATATTCGAAGCGCGGTTTTTACTCCCGCATCATCACATCCATTACTCGAGGAAATGGGGAAGGCCTTGGCGAAGTGGAAAAAAGAAACTTTCCCGAAGGCATCATCACGGTGCCAAGCCAAACCGGGTGACTTACCGTACGGTCTTCAGCCAAAAAACATCGGATTGGATTGTTCGGTGGTGGTACCTTCTGTAGAAGGTCTTCTGTCCTGGTTGTCGGTGGATTTGCTGGAACCGCGCTTAGTGACGCGCTGTGCTGTGTGTCGTGGTCAATGGGATAATAAAATTCAACAAGCTGAACAACGCGGTCGGCTTCGGTCGTTGGTCGTAGGAAATATATTGGAGAGTTTGCAACCCGACCCTGGGAGCGTATTAAATCGTTCCAAATGGTCTCCGAATGGGGTGTAAAGTAGGATGTGTTTGCCTTAGTGGGAGTGGAGTGTTGTAGAGGCTGTTTTTTGTTGATACATTCTGTTTTTGGAGTTCGTTTATGGGTTGAATTTTAACACATCTGAAGAAGAATGGTTCGATAATCGCACTATTGGTTGTGAACAACAGAGATATTGGAGTTGCGCTTCGCAAATATAGTTCTTCAAACGTAAGTCGTACTTTACACTGTCCATCGCCGTACGTCGACACAAGCGTTTCATTGGGTTTTGTGAGTTGAGTCTTTGGTTGAATTTCCAAAGCAAGTTCCGTTCTTATTGATTCACACCATGCACCAAAAACAGAATCAATCGAAAAAGCTCACACGATGAATAGTGCAGCACACACTGACCATGGTGACCGTTTTTAGGGAGTGAAAAAAAAACCCGCAAAGCGAAGTTATAAATTCGATCGGAAATTGAATTCCGTTTAGATAATATTTTAGATAAAATGATGATTCAATTTCAACCACCGAACCGATGCGATGGATGTGATGTGAAACGAGCGTGTCCATT
>STHD01024383.1:0-15702 GCA_016170015.1 Anopheles longipalpis
TTTTTTTTCTTTTTTTCTGTTTTGGTTTTTAATTTAACATTTCTATGTGCTGGCCTCCATATTACTTCTTATTCTTTCATTTTCTTGAATTGTTTGTTATATATTTTTTTGTTTCTTTTATTGCTTACTTTTGTTTGTTTGTTTTTTTTCTTTCTTTTTATCTATTAATATAGTATTTTCTTTTATTCTTTTATTTATTTTTTTTTTTCATTTTAACATAAAATTTACTTTATGAAACATAAATTTAACATAAATGATACATTCTCTTTAAGTAGTGTTTCTAGCTTCTTGGTTTTTCATTTGTTTTTATGTTATAGTGTTGTAGTGCTTGTTGTTTTTGTGTTTATTTATATTTTGCGAAGCACTGGTGTTAATATCATTTTCCTTTTGTTTCTGTCCTTCTCTTTAAAAACGATTCCACCTTTCTTCTTGTACAATGTTTTCATCCAAATGTTTCTTTAAATTAAGATTTTGACTGCTGCTTCTATTAGTACAGTTTGAAGCATCTTAGACACATATTCTATTCTATAAAAATCTTGTTTAGACCTTGATCGTTTTAAATAAAATCCTCGGTCAAGAGGTAAAAGCATAAAAAAGATTGTTAAGAAATGATTCTGTTACAATTCCCATATACTACACGTTAGGTCTACACAATTATTTTAATCATCTCTCAACTCTCTATCCCTTTCTCTTCATACACGTGATACCCAAATCATTGTTCAATTAATTGCCGCTAATTTCAACCACATATTTCACCACGTCAAACAAGCATTCAAAGCAGATGATTGTCAAATTTATGTTGACTGCGATGGTCAAAAACCAATCGTTTCACTATTACACCGAGGCACAAGATTCAATAAATTTCATTACCAATCACATACGGGATGAAGCAAGGAGAGGCTAACGAACCAAGGCCAGCATGCCGTGTACACAAAACCGACTATCCAAAATGTAGCGCCAAAGTGACGCCACCATACCGCACACCATATGCTGCTGCGCTCGTGTGGTGACCTTTTTGCCGGCTCTTCGAGGTTAGAGGACGGATGGAAATCGATGGTTTGCAAATGGAAATAGACGTACCTTTTGCTGCCGCTGTTCGCGTTCCGATGGCACGTCCTTCGGGAGCATAAAAGACTCCTATCGGGTGCCGTTTAATGGCAAAGGTTCAAGTACGCTTTTCAAAGCAATCGTTTCGGGAAATTTATTGAGATTTATTTTCGATTTGACGTTTAACATTGCGTTACCTGCCTGGGACGATGGCTCCGTCTTAGTCACACCCAAGCATGCTGGGAAATAAAAATCGTTCGGTAGGGAATACTCAAAGACGTAAATAAGAAAGTGTTAAGTGAACTGTCAGTGAGGGTTTTTCAAAGTTTTTTGTTGTGAAATTCTAGAACTTAATTATCCGAATAGAAATCTAAGAAATAAGTCCCGATCCCAATCACTTCAATTACCGATCTTCACATCTGAACTAAAATTAATTTACGTCCCCAGGCAGTAAACTGGTGCGATCCTTTGCGCTAAACATATTGTGTCATTTTCATCTCATCTCAAGAAGGAAGAAAACAAAAATCCAATGACCACTCATTTGTGGCAATGAAGAGCACCGAAAAATGCAAAGGCGCACACACGGATGACAGATGTGATATTGGGGTTTTGGGTCCCGTGGGGACCTTTAACCGGCAGATATCCGTCGATTTAACTACCGCGGCTGGAGATAATAG
Organism: Anopheles longipalpis; assembly: GCA_016170015.1. Lineage (NCBI taxonomy): Eukaryota > Metazoa > Arthropoda > Insecta > Diptera > Culicidae > Anopheles > Anopheles longipalpis. The sequence continues at coordinate 1,725 of STHD01024383.1, forward strand.
ACGTTGCACAAAAAAAAGGAAGGCGTGTGACATCGAGTGGATGTGATATTTATTTTTACGACTTTTTAACGAGTACGTTACGTGCCGTACCGCTGACCGGAATGTTTGGAACGAAGATTTACGTCTAAGCCGGCAGTGATTGGGGATGTTGACTTGAGAAGTTTCTGGGTCGAAACACAAGCTGTACAAGGTTTCTTTTTTCTACATTCTTCCACAACACAAATTATTATTTTCCCTACATAAGCAAACGTTATCAATTACGTTTCATTACACTATGTTGTTATGCCTGCTATTAAAAGAATAAACCCAAAGGCAGCAAAGCAACATAAAACATGAATAAATCCCATCACACTAACGTTAATTAATATTCAACTGCCCCCCAAAAAAAAACGCAAAACGTGAACCATTGTCCACATAAAAAAAAAAACATCCCAAGTGGAGAAATCTTGGAGACAGTTGCTAAAATAACATTGCGTGAATGCGTCTTATTTTTAGTGTCGCCAGATATCGATTATTTTACTCTTCGTGTGTTTCATTTTACTTTGGCAGACGTTTTGCCCTGTTTCCGTGCTTCGACCGTTCCACGGAGGAAGAGATGTATTCAGATACAGTCTAATTTTAGCAGCACCAATCTTACGCCGAGGACGAAAACATTTAGTCGATGCAGTTGCCATTTAGCATCCACCACGGTGGTGGTGCATGATCGAGATGGTGAAGCGCTCCATTTGCGACATGGAAAATTGCGACGTCAAACATTCCAATGGGAGGAATTTTTTGGGGACCTCCTCCGCCGCTTTTCAAATGATAATTAGGCGTTTAAAAATTACTTATCCTAATGAATAATAAATTGAATGCTATGAATAAAACTATACTCTTTTTGATAAATTTGCATTTTTTTAGTTTTAATTTTTATGTTTTAATTTTTATCTCAGACATTAAACTTAGGCTACAACGAGCACCAAAACAGTAATTGCCATTTTTATTTTTGGTTGAGTTTTTAAAAATGTGCAAAAATAAAACATTTGAAAGCAAACCTAATTAAGTCGTTCCATGGACCAAAAGAGACATGTGTGATGCAACATAAAAACCGTTCGCAAAGATTCGTTGTGTTGTGCATCGTTTGCGTAAATTGCCTTGTTTTGGACACGCTTGCGAGCCAACAAAAAGGCATTGGTTTTGGGAGCTATATCAGCACACGGAAACCATTTCCATTTAGCAGTAATGGTTAGAATTGCTGCGCTCGTTAGAATGACGAACGATGATTGCAAATTAATTTCCAACCAGTACGCACGTAAACGGTTACTGCGACAACGAAACCTGTCGGCTGGAATTTCACACATGGCGGTTCATGGTTGAAAGGGTGTGTAAAAAAATGTGTGAACGACTTTGGACAGCATTTTAAAACTGACTAGTTTAAGTAATTTTCCAAACATATTATAATCAAAATAAATTGAATAAAAAACGCTCCTGGAAACAGTAATATAAATTTAACTGTTATCAATTAGCTTTTTACAGGGTTTTTTGATTAAGTTCGATATAACTCCACAACTTTTTGCATGTGCGTGTTTTATTTGAAACGTTACACCTGTCAAACCTTTTGACGCAACCTGCTGTAACAACAGTACTACTGGTTGACGAAAGAGGGCGCTATTAACGATATAAAAAAGGGACGCAGAGGAAAAAAGGGCTCTCTAGTTACAAAACCGCGAAAAAGGACAATAAATTTCGAACGCGCTTTAACTATAAAAAAGCAGTTAGAAGTATTTCCGTAGAAATCCGAAAGTTTTGTAACAACACCCAAATTATGTTTGTTAAATTATGATTTAATTTGGGATATATATGTATATTTTGCAAAACTGAATTCAGAGCAAATGCAATTCAATCTGTCGCACGAAGGGTTATAAACTCGATAAGTTTATCGAGCCTTCAAATCTGTCATATACTAGCCTGTAGAAATCAATTGGTCAGGCTGGAAAATTAAATACTCGTGTCTACTAACACACGCTGCTGACGTAAGATCAATTGTGCGGAACAGCAAAAAGTGTGGATCCAGTTCGAACTAAATCGAAAACCCTGTATTTGACGTTTTTTCTTTAATTTAAATAGTTGTAACACTTTCTAAATTTTGTCAATTTTACTAAATCAAAGCTGTTACAGTTAATTTAATATGTAATGAATCCAGTACCGTATGAAAATAGTTTAAAAAAAAGTAAAATTTATAACATGGAATTCTAAAAAAATATATCACAAAAAGAGGAAACCCTGCTGTAAGTCGATTTCGCTCGTTCCTGGTTTGCATTCACAAAAAAAACACATCTGGCTTTGATCAAAACCAAACATCTGGATGTCGAATTCCGTTTCCGTCGGCAACCAAAATCAAAAGCCGAATGAATTAACTGACGCAATAATGTAATGCTTTTATCTCGTCATTTTTTGCAATATACTATCTCTTTTTTTGGCGGAATTATTATTATTTCGTTTATTATTATTTCGTTCGGTTGTCGTTGCAGCTGCACGGACAAAATGCCAATGCAATTATTAGAGCTTAGCAGAAAATTAACTCCACATTCATCAATTTCAATCCCACCAAACGGTCTAACTGATTGATCGTGCAGAAGAGAAGAAGTTGTTTGCAGTTGTATGCACTTGACCCAAGCGAACGTAATGTAAATATTTATAGCAAATGACAACAAAAGCAAAACCTTTTGCCAATTAGGCGCACACAATACTGTAAAGTCTTTCCATCTGTGCCCGAAATACGTTTTCTTTCACATCCTGACGAAATTTTCTCCCATTTCCATCACGGATTACGCTTTGTCGGCACAATTTACCCTACTAATGCAAAATCGTTTTATAGAAAACAAACCAGCAGGAAATATACACCTACACGCCATATAATCAAGCTCATCATCTTCTTTTGCCATTGGTTTTGTTTAGTTTATCTTTTTTTTTGTTTTTGGTACACATATGGGACGGAAAATTTTTTAAACAAATGAGCGCATAGTTTAAAAATATTTTATCGCACATTTTAAACCCTGCGAAAATTTGAAAAAATACTAAAATTACGTTTAAATGCATTACAAAATATACTTAAAATGCTAGCTACTAAGAAACTACATATTTACATACATGGCACTGTGGTTTCGTGACCAAATGGAAATGAAAAACTATTTTTAAAACTATCGTTCGGATGGTACGGATGCATGCGAAGCATGCCGATTAATTTATTCACCCAAACATTTAAAGGATTTCTGTGTGTGTTATCAGTCACTTTCGCAACACTGAAGTATGCAACAGTAAGACAAAAAAAGCATTCTATCACTGCAACAGCTTGCAATCACACTTTCTTTCGAAGGAGAATGTTCTTTTGGATGCAGCAAATAAAAAAAATCCCCCCGTTTTTTCCAACAAGGTATGCAAATGAACGACAGAAGCAACTTTCAAAACTTAACCGCAACGTGGCGAATGTGTGTTACATCAGTGAGACAAAAGGCATCAGACGAAAGTTTGTCGTTGGAAAGCGTAGTGTAATGACATAATTGACGCTCCTTGACCTAGTTTACAATCAAACGAAAACCATTCTACTTGAATAGTGATGCAAGAGCTTTAAAAACAGTATTAAAGTTAAAATACAAAACCCACCGTAATTCGTTTAAATGCCTTGTTTAAAAATATGTTAAGTTTTTATTTAAAATTATATTGAAAAAAAAAGTTGTGTAGAAGTTTCACGAAGAACTGGTTGTGAAGTTTTTAGAGTTTTTGCCGACACGAGAAAGCTGTGATTTGCCGTGAGTCATTTGTCTAATCTTACGAGTTGACGTACTCTTCTAGATAAGGCGCCCAGCTAACTTATCAAATGCAATTCCGTTTCAATTCGTCCTTGAAATATTTCATGAAAGTTTCCTATAAGTAACGCCTGTAACCTATAAATAAATTTCAACAAAAGTATTAAGTAATAGCAACAATAAATACTAAAATGAATATTTTGTAAGCTAATAAATTAAAGCAATTTACACTAAAAAGAAAACTTAAGTTTTAGGTAAAACTAATTGAAAATTTAAAAAAACAAAGAGAAGAAATTGAATGTTTTTTTTATCTTTAATTAATAAGACTTAAATAAAACAGCAATAAAACACAATAAAAAAATAAAAGTAAAACATGAAAATTTTAAAAAGTGAAGAAAAAAAATCGAATGATTTTTTTTAATTAACATAAAACAGCAATCAAACACAATAAAAAAAGTATGAAAAAATATTTGAAAATTAAAAAAAAAAAGAATAAAACATATTGAATGATTGTTTTTTAATTACCATAAGACAACCATTAAACACATTGTATGAAAGCATCGTGAAGCCATCATGGTAGCGCAAACTGAGCTTAACACTTGGCGACAGTTAGACCTATATCCATGCATTACCGAAAATGACTAAACAACAGAACACAAAATTCATCAGACGAAGCAAACCCAAAGAGAGGAAGAAAAAAAAACAGTAACAGAACAACATTGTTAAAAATGATTTATTACACGTTACTTCCTGTTATTCTGTGCGCGTGTTTTAAAGTGGTAGGATATGGTGCGTATCGTCATCCAACTGACTACTTGGCTACTGTTTGCACCACAAACACGATTTCCACTGCTTTATGTTTCATATGTTTGCGCATTCGCCCCCAACGTTAAGATTTTCCCAAACTCTCGGTACTTTCTCACCTCATCATATGGCGAAATTTTTTTTTTTGCTGTTTGCTATTTTGTCCAAAGTTTGCCAAACGAACGGTACACACTACACAAATAGCGAAAATGGACGGAGGGGGTTTTTTTTATCCTATATTTCTTATGATACTGAGATTCGGTCTGTTGTTACTGTTAGTTGGAAAGGAGATTTTTTCCCCCGTTTGAAATCGTTTTATCACAGCCATCGCGCCAACGCATATTATATCAGCATGAGCTTTTATTAAGCTTCTGTTTTCTTTTTACCTTTTCCGGTACTTTATGCAGAAAAAAAATAACGGATCACACAAACACACCTTTTAGGTATGTCTTCGCTGAAGGGTGAAAAAAAGGTGAAAAATGATTGACATGCCAGAAATGGTGTATATTATATTTTCCCTACACCCCTTTGTCAGGGTCAGGATTATTTTCCAAAACAGAAAAAAGAGCAATTCACCATTGCATCTCGTACCTGATACGAGGGGCGAAAGCCAGCCAATAGGCCTAAAGCTTCTATAAAATAAAAAAATCTCGTATCTGATCAAAAAATCCCTTTCAACGCTAAGTAATAATACTAATGGGCTTAACAAGTGGGCAACTCACTTTTATTTTTATGAATGTTTTTCCACCTTTCATTAGCACTCGAACGTGGAACGTGGGGCGGAAAAGATCCACCAAACTGAGCGCAACCGGACACCCCCGAAAGGATAATGAGTCAATTGAAGGCCGAAAAGAAACCTTTCCTTACTGGCCAATTTTTTGCTTGGGTTGAAATAAAAGTTGGCTACTAGGGAGTGTGTGTGTGTATGTTTTTCTTAAATGACCTTCAAGTGGTGGGCACTTGAAGGGTCGCCCACACCTACCAAACGTTCCCGAGCTGGGACAAAGAAGAACCGAACATCGAATAGAATTTATTGTTACGATATACGGGCCAGCGCCGTTCTAATGGAACTAATGAAACAGAATTTGTTGTTTGCAAGACATGAAGAAATGGCAAATCAAAACTTTTGAAACATTTTTAGGTGTACTAAATTTAGTCAAACAAGTCACTATTAAAAAAGACCAATGTTTTAACTTGTTGTAACAATTATCGTCGAGGTGTATTGAAGCACCATGTTTAAGCCAATAAGTGATTTCGACAAAGCACGAGTGTTACATGTGTCACGATATATTAACTACAAGCCTTGCTACTGCTTTGTATTGTGACACAAAGCGAACGCTTTGAAGGCTTTAAGTGTGCGAAAAATCGATCATTGATAAGGCGTTAAGCATGGCTGAATGTGTTAGGTAACGTTTTAGGACATCAACGGTTGTGGGATCGAATCTCACTAACAAACGTAATATAATTCTCTTTATTAAAGAGTTAAAAAAAAGCATCCTTTCTCCAATACCTTTGTTTCACTAGAGTTTCAGTTAAGACATTTTGTTATCCATTTCCTTGAAGAATTTTCGCCACCTAACTCGCTTAACCGCAGGACACATATTGTACGGAAGAGAGAAAAAAATCAAACCACAATAACACCCAATACCTTTCTTCTCCCAGCCTAATCGAATTTCATTATCAAACCCACAGCCCACTTTGCCCGGATGTGGTCAACCGCGAAAACCAAGCGCAAATAATTCACCGGGATGTTGGCACCAAAATGGCACGTGGACACGCGTGACGAGGAACACACACTGTAGCCAAATTGTTGGTTGTCGCCCTTTACACCATTGTATACACCCACAACCACACAAAATGCGCAAAAAAAAGGTATACCGTGACGTTGACTAATTTCATTTCGCTTCCTGTTTGTCCACTTCCGGGCGACAAGGTCCCCAAAGGTTAGGGTAGAAATAGACCCAAAAAAATACCTCCTTTGCACCTCCCGTGTGGCTTCTCTTTTGACTGGAGCATAAATATCTACGTATGCGTGATGCGTGTACGAGAAATAATGTTGCGAACAGTTGTGCACGGTTCAATATAAACCACAAACATATTAAAACACCAGCGCATACAACGAAGTGCTCCGAACAGCCGAAACGCGATCATCCATCAGGTGTCGTGGTGAGAGGATTGGCAGAAATTATTTTTGTTTCGATAGATGAGGATGTTAACAGGGCAGATTGTGGGTCAGAACGGTGCGTAATATGGCGTGTTGTATGTGCTAAAGACACGCGGCTATCATTCACTCAACAAGCTAATTGATCTTTTATATCAGGCATGAGCAACCTGCGGCCCGCGGGCCGCATGCGGCCCTCGAAGTGGTTTTATGCGGCCCGCGAATAGCCAGTAGCAAATTTTATATCAAATGTTATTAAGAATTAAAAGTGCAATTTACCCGCATACAATACAATACTCAAAACTAAAAAACAAAATATTTTTAATACTAATTCACTTTTCAAAAATACAGCAATGCATCTAGTCCGAAAAAGTCCAGATAAAAGAAGCTTTACTACATTCGTTATTATATCATTTCATCCTGCAATGTGGCCCGCCAACCAGTTTTTGATTTTGAATGTGGCCCGAAGCTCTAAAAGGTTGCTCATCCCTGTTTTATATAAACGCAAGAGAGCACGTTAAGAAGGAGAATGTATGGGCACTGCGAATGTTTGATCTCCCATAAAATCCTAGCCTGTGTAACCTTAAGTTGTTCTTCCAACGTATTCTTTTTTAATAATTATCGTCAAAAAAAGAACAAATTCAAATTCCAATCAAAAGTTCATCCAGCTTGCAGCTATTTCTCTCCCAGAAGTATGGAAAGGTTTTACTTCTTAATTGCTTCACTGTGATAATTGTATCAAAACACTGCTTTTCCAAGGTTTTCCATCCTCCCAAAAAAGAAGGTTACAGGGGAATGGAAAATTAACTTACTTGCAATTGCTTTCAACTGTTGTTTAATTTATCTGCTGCTTGAAATCAGGCAAAAAAACAGGAGCAATATTGGGACCGATATACCCAGAGATGAATGTAATCAACCATGAAGATGATGATGATAATTGCGAGGAAAATACTTCCCGGAACGAATCGTTTTCGGGGGGTTAAGAAGGACGGTAAAAAACAGCGTACGATACCGCGCAACAAAAATGCGAGAAATTAAGAAACTTTTCTTGGACACCAAGAACACAGCCATCGAGACAAGAGGATATGAAGATATGGAAGATGAGAAGATACCCATAAAATATTGGAGAATATATTAATATGCTCCAAACTTCTTGATCATACCAAGAGATATGAGATAGGGTGCGGTGCTCGGCATTTTGGTGAAAACTAACCTGCAGAAACATGTAACCGTTTCCTCGACATCCAGCGGCAGTATGATACCGGAACCGCCCATTATCTTGCTGAGATTACTGGCGGACGCTGATGGACCACCGGACGACCCATCGTTACTAGGGATGGACGAGTAGCGCACCGAGAGATTCTTCGACGCCGATGTTGCCCGGCTAGTAATGGCGTTCAGGACGGCCGTGGTCCACATTTTCGTAAAGCGACTACTACTTAAACCACCACCTCCACTACCACCGTTCATAGTCGTTAGACGACCGCTCGCGTAAACCAACACTTTTGGGGACACTTTTTCGATTCGCAACTAACTGTGTTTTGGACTTAATAGTTGTCGTTTGTTTTTGCGATATTAGTTCAGATCTTGACCAAATTGACAGATAAACCAGTCCACGTCGATCATTATTGCGAGACGTCATTCACTTAACACCCTCGGTACTAGGCAAGCGGCTTCAGCTGATGGCAAACAGAGCCGCACTTCATTTCTCTTACACACAGCACAACAAACAGGCTGGAAAATTGAGAAATTTAAGCAACACCTCATTCATCACGATCTACTAAAAGGTGGGCAATACCAAACATACGCACACAGCTGTAAACCCACATCGATAGACTAGTACGCCACCCTCGTACAACGCACCACAACTTCGCTGCCCTATTGTAATGGTGCGGGTGATAAATTTCACATGATTATTTATGTGTTTCCGCGCTTGACACGGATGAAAAATTCACAGCTTCTTTCTGGTACAGGAATTGGGTACGATGGATGATTACTAACTGACAGTGTGAAAGTGGGATCGCTAAAAAAAAGAAGTAACTCTTCAACCTAGACACTGTAAATTGTGCGATTTGTATAGATGTCACACAGTGCACTTCATCGATCAGTATCGCAGTAACACATCTACAGAGGCGGAACTCCCGAGAACAACACTTCCTTGCGACTCCTCTCGTCAAGATCTCCAAGCCTGCAGAACAAACGAATGCACAAAGAACCTATTTCTTGACACGTATTCTTTATCACGCACTGGAACGATCTACAACACACAGCACGCTCCGTAGGACACCCTGGAGGACGGTTCACAGTGGACTAGGGCAGCGACACCCGATGACACTATTTGAGTAGACTCACCGCAGGCAAACAACGCCTGTACAAAACACCTGTATGCGCGATACGGTTTGGTACATATACTGCGCGGTGTATGCATTCGGGAGGTTTCTACGAAACTATGTCAAGCGGTATTGCAGGACCGCGAGGTACGGTGCTGAAGGTTGCGCTGTACAGATAAAACAGTGAAAAACGGCGGATTGTTGTGTCCACGACGGTGGAAGGAAAAGTTTGAGGCAGCTATTATCACCTAGTGCACACTACCACCAGCACACGGTTTGGAGCGAGATAAGCAAAATGGTGAGTCTTCATCAATGGAGGAACCGCTCTGAAAGTTGCCCACTAAAATACACTACCGATACTACGGCTAAACTTTGGATCTTTCGGTTGTTTAGGATGCTTTCGAGATGTACTAAATCGATTGCAGATCTTATCACCCACACGCACTAATGAAGATGCTTCAGATAAAAGGTGATCTTCAAGGGTATCACAGACTCCCCAACAAGATCGACGACTCCTCATGGATATTCCACACAAAGCTCACTAGATCGGGCACCCGGATATAGCTAGGTCAGGAAAATTTCTCAATTTTGCCCACCATTCGCACGAACTACGGCCACGAACTCTCCAACACGCCCGCCCAACAACGACGACAGGCTCGCACAAAAAGGCGGGCGCTTCTGCTGCTGCCCGTTCGTTTCGCTGCTATCCAAACCAACACAGAGACCTGGCCTGCATCGATTGCCGATGGTCGAGGCACACGCGAAAGCTGCCTATCTTCCAACCTCCCTTCCCAAAACACCCCTAACATGCAGGCTATGATACGAAACAGCGCCGAACAACGTGAACCGCGCAACACAATAAGATATGGTTGCGTTTTGGGCTCTCGATCAAGCCTTGCGCACCCGGTTTCCACCCCCCCGCCGAAGGGGGGGGGGCGTTTGCCACCAATCGGCCGGAGGGAAAATGTGTGCCATTTCCATCGTTCCACACACTGGCGCGAGGGGCATCCAAGCAAAACAGTCCGCGTGTGGTGCTGCTCGTGGTGTCTCTCACATACAGCGCAACCGCCCCGTTTCTCAGTGTGTAGAAGCCATGGAGGCGGAACTAGTGGCAAGCTGATCGTACGCAACTCGCGAACACCACACACCAACACACACGCGCATCGCGCGCATCATTTTGGCAAGAGCGGTACGTGCAGGTGTTGGTGAACCGTAAGAAAACTCCAAGTGTGTACAGTGTGGTACCAATTGGAAGAAGTAAGGTATTTTTAATTATTTTATAATTAAATTTAAAATAAAAGTATTAGAAGAAAATTAGTAAGTAAAAATATTGAATCCTTTAAATATTGAGAAAATAATGGAAATTTTATGGTATCTCAACAACAACTCGTTCCCTTGCTCTTGTTCACGTTGGATGTACGTTTTCTGGTGATTTTTGATACTTTTAGCATCGATCGAATTTTCCCACACGGCGCCATATTTCACAGCTGAAGCTTTGCGTCTGTTCCTAACCTTTCCAACACATCCATGATCCATCATGCACCGCTGTCAATGTAGACTAATTTACATACACTTCTGAGGTTTACCTACCCACCCCATCCACATGATCCATTCAACCATTTTCCTGTTTTTCTTCTGCTACTTATCATCATATGAGTTTCCATCACGTTTTCGAAATTGTTTCGCCTGCATGTGTGAGTTTCTTTCTCTATATCGTTTTTAGTATTTTTTTTTTTGCGATTATCACACACATAAACCAACAACAACAAAACCCGCTTCTTCACTTCGTACAACATTTGTGTGGGCAAATTTTCCTCACCCAAAAACCACACCTAATTAGATACGGAGTGCTCACGTTTCAGGATATGGAAACAGAACAGCGGAAGAAAAGAAGAAAAAAAAACTAAACCTTCTCTACCACTTCACAACATTTTTCCAGCAGCGGGTGTAGGTAAAGGAAAATTGGCAAACAAAACAACACCACCATTGTACGACTTCTTGCGGGGGTGGTGGGCATACTCGTTGGCACACCATATGCGTTCAAATCTGCGATCGATTGAGCAAAGGTGCAACAGCCAGGTGTGATGCAGCCCGATAAGAGAAGATATCAGCAACCGATGATTCATCGTACATTTAATTTGACACGCGCATTCGAAACGTGATTGAACGATACAGATACAAGCGGGTTAGAGAGCAACCATTGATTGATCGTCGTAATAGATCACGGAGCACGGAATATCATCTTATGTTTGGCGAATTCATCAATTAAAATGCAAAAAAAAACAAGCAAAACCACCCCCTCCTCCCTCCCTCCATTCCTCACACACACATTTGTACATAGCTCATGTCTGCAAATGAAGAGATTTTTTTTGCCATGGAAATGATACTTTGCTTCTGTTCGTTTTCTATTGGATTTCCCTGGACCTTGTTTCCTTGTTGACTTGTGGCGTACAAAGTGAGCGAAAATCCAATTTTGTTTAACCACCTTTTTGCCTTATGGCTGCCACAGCGACTACCGTAAAACGGGGGCTTATACACGTTTTTCCTCGGTACGCCGGGTTTTCCTTTCTCCATTTTGAATTCCAGCTAGCTGGTTTGTGGTACCCCGGAAAAAAAGGTTTCTCTCCCACCTCCCACCCACCCACTACAAAGCGGAAAGGGGTGTTCAATATGAACAATTTTGTGTGGGGGGTAGGAGTGTGGGGAAAACTGAGAAAAACTAATACTAATGTGAAGGAATAAACACACCACACTTCTTGTCCACATACACGTACATGAAGCTTTTTTCTACTTAGAAAAGTCTAATTATTTCGTATTGGAAAACATAAGTTTCGGATGTTTCCAACTTCCGAAAAAAAGAAGAAAAAAAAAGAAAAAAAAAGATAACTTTTTTTAACATAATTTAGTAGAACAAAAATTTTCACTTTTCTTCTTTTGTTAATCTAACGTTATCTAACGGGTGTTCTTAAAGCTTTTATGTTTTTTTAAAAAAATATTTTCCTGTCTTCTTTTCATTTTGTGACCGATTGCTGAAATCTTATCTGAATTTTTTTTTTAAATTCCAACAATTTTTCCATTTTCTGTATTTTTCTGTTCTTGTTATGTGATTTTTTAGTTGTAGTATCTCATTTTTATCTTTTTTTAAAGTTTTGTTTGACTTCATCGAATTCGATTCATGCATCAAATAATTTGCTTTACATCGATCCATTGCATGAATGCTTGTTAGTCCATTGAGATGGTTTGGTAGTTTATGGATCAAGACCGCTACAAATTCAAATCCAAATTGTTCCTCTACAGTAGAGGAATTTACTATGAAGCTCATGGGGGAAAAATCAAGTCATGAAAAGCCAGAGCTGGTTTAGCCAAGATCTTTAAGGATTTTAAGGACCAAAATTGATCAAACTCTAAATGAATTTTAGACCAAAATTGATCAAACTCTAAATGAATAAACTTAATGAATTTTCCAAAAATCATCAATCTCTAAAGATTCTGTTAAAAAGTGCACGAATCTGTAATATTTTATTAATTGCAGAATATTCACTCATGAGTTACCTCTGAGATGTAGCAGATCGAGAAGATCTCCCCTTTTTATTTCAAAATCGCTCAGAAATACAAATATTTTTCAGGCAATTGAGATATTTATACTATATTTTTGATAATATTTTTTTTAGTTAATTTTTTTTAATCGTGCTAAACAAATATCCTTTGGATGTTCAAAAATCTTCGAAGCGGCGATCCTTGATACGAATGTATCTTCTACACTGAAGATATGAATTACTGTTTTCACATGAAATTGTACAGCGCCACAACTGATGTATAGTATAAAAAAATAAAACAAGCAAAAAGTCCACCGACATGTAGCCACTTGGGTCGTACATCCTATTCTGCATATGACACCATTCTCCAGTTTTCCTCAGAGTATGGATGATATTAGAAAATCGATACCTTTGTGCACAAAAGCGATGAAAGAAATTCGCTCCGGATGATCATATTTACACTATCGGTCCTTTCAAAATGGAACACGGCTGAAGAAAAACTCCTTCAAAACCAGCAAACCGTTTAGTTGCTGAGGTGTACATTCGGCTGAGCCAATACTCCCAACAAGTGGGCAAACGACGGGGTGCTTCCTGTACTCTTCCCCAAACACCCCAAGGGTCAAGTATGGAGTAAAGATAGCGAAAGAATAGATAGAAGAGACGCTACACTTCCGTGCGCACCGCAGAGATGAATGTGTCCTTCGTTCGAAATGCTCTTGACATGTAAGAAAAGAATGGACTAAAGCAAATACCTATCTATTCATTTGCCTGAAGAATCATCTTTTATGTATTAATTTATAAAAGATATAAAAAAACTAAATTTCCTACAGTACACCTCAAATCTGACCGTCGATTTCAAGTATTGTTTCCTCATACTGCTAGGTTAGCGATCGATATGAAAAGAAAATTTAATAAACGGTTATATTTACCAGCGTTATTTTTGGGAAATATGTTAGCCTTAATTATACCTCAATTTGAACATTTCGTTCTAGATATTTTCCACAAAAAAATAGAGAAAATTAATACTTTCCACATCGGACAGGAAGTAACCCATTATTCCACGGGAAAAAGGGTCAATTATGTACCAACTCAACAGCTCAAAATATGTCCCATTCCCCTTTCGAACAGCTGTCTCTACGGTAAACACATATTTGTCGTATGGTTTCGATCGATTTTTCTACAAGTCTGCGGTTAAAAATAGTAATACCTGCCGAAGAACGCGTACTGCTATCCGCAATGGAAATTATTCAAAATGAAAACGCAAACTTACCCCATAAACCAGTCCACCGTGTCGCGCAGATATTCTGGAAGTCGCTCCAGTTTGACGGCTTTTCCCGGGCTGACCGCGGTAGCAACGACAAC
>STHD01024391.1:0-15701 GCA_016170015.1 Anopheles longipalpis
AAGTGGTTGAACGAATTTGCTAGCGAACAGCAGCGATTTTACAAACAGAAACTCAACAATTCATTTTGCAACTTTGCTTTATCTGGTTTCGTTGACACTTCCTTCTCAATTCTTATACCTTTTTTTGTGATAATTGGATCTTTTATCTTCTGGCGAGCTATTTTTGCTCGCCACATAGTCTCTGCCATAGTCATAGTTATTCCAGTCTCTGCTTAGCATTGCTTCTGTTGTTGTTAACCCCATACCGTTTGGGAAGCTCTTATCAATTGCTTGATTGGAAAGTGGAAACTTTCATTGTCATACCCTTTTGCTAGTCACTTTTGCATTTTATTGTTTTGCAAATGGCAATTGCTTGTGGTTTTGTTTATTTTACTAATTTAACAAGGTTTGATATATTTTTTTTCTGATACAGAAGCGAAAGATATGTGTGTAGGAATGGTTTAGGAAGACTATAAATGACTATTTTTTTGTAAAACATAAAGAAGTGGTTGTTTCTTTTTAAACTCGTTAAATAATCAGATTAATGAAAAAATGGAAAAATACAATTGTAAAGTAAATTTAAAAACAGTTTTCTTGCATCATTGTAACAAAGCATTAGTAAAAACCCTCTCTAATTCTCTTTTAGCTTACAATTCAGCGTTGGACCTAGCTTAAATTACCATTCCAACGCTCTCAGCTTCGACTGAACAGACGGTTCAGATGATAGAGTCGTGCGTTTTCATTCGACACGACTTGGTACCAAATCCTTCTCGGACCGTTCCTCTTCGTATGCAAAATTGCGATTCTCTTCTTCACCATGTCTACATAGGACCAATCCGAATGGGACTGTGACACACTCTCTCTCTCTCTTTCTTCTTGTCTTAACGATCTTAGAGGTCATGCCGGCCATTTCCAGCTTATACTAGACTTGTTTTACCACGTAGCCGGATAGTTAGTCTCCTTACTACGGAGGGTAGGGTCCGGATGGGATTTGATAAATAACTTTAAAAATAACTTTTTTGAGTGTAGAATAGTTAGTAGTTATTCGTTTGCAAAATGATTTCCGGTAATGGGTGAAGAGAGGATGTGAAAAAACTCATTAACAAATATAGAGAAGAGTAATTCTACGAAAACGTAAATGATCACGGTGGTCAGAAACATCAGTTGCTTTGAACTTTTCCAGTAATTTTTACTATCCCAAAAAAAGATGAATTTCTGGGTAGAAAATCCAAAAAAGGGCAAACTCATGAAGTAAGGCAAAAATTGCCCTACCAACCATTTTGTTATTTTTTCCTTCGTTAAATTAAATATTCTTTAACAACTCAGTACAAGCTGCTCCGTTCGTTAAAAATGATACAAAGTTTCGTTATGAGTGTAAAAAAAATTGTTACCTGCACCTTTTGCAACAAGGAAAGGAAGAAATGAAGATGGTTTACGGTTTAGCCGTGTACCTACTATACCAGAAAAAAGCAAAACCTGTCACACCGCTTGGTTGACAAAAATCAACAGAAAATTGCACTATGCCAACGGAAAATCATTCTGTTCGGGAAACGCTACATTTATGCTTGTGGGATGGTTTGGAAAATTAGTTTTCCATTTTCTTTCATTCCCACTCCCACCGGGAAAAGGAGCAGAACAAAAAAAAACCGCCACACACCCCAAAAACACAAAAATCCTCCCAAAACCGCTTAGCCCTAACAACACACCTCGAGCGTGAAGAGCTGTTTGCGAAAGTTTTCTAATTTCGATACATCAATCAATGGAGCCTGGCTGTTTTCCTTTGCCTCAAATCGATAATCTCATCCTACAACAGGGCCACGAAATGAAACGGTAGATTCCGAGAAGCAGCCAACGATGCTACGGGCGATCGAAGACGAAACTTATGCTTCCGCCCGTTGCAATGAAAGGAAACACAATCGGGACACACGGTAGCCGCATGACGCAAGTACGGAAACCGTGGCATTTTTGAGCACATTCTGACAGGTACAGCTACGACCAAGGGGGGAGTGGTTGAGACATAAGGACTTTGAGCTGCCGTGACGTTAATTTCATCTGCAGAATGACATCGTCGATCAAAGTCTTAAAATTGTACAAACAGATTCATTATGTCAACCGAAATGGCGTGGGATGTGGGGAAAATAAATATGTTGGTATGTGAAACTGGACTAGAAGTTATGTGAGTGTAGAGAACATATAGAGAGGATTAATAGCAAAAAATAATGTTGTATTAGAAAATTTAAAAATAATTTACACAGTAAAAAGTTATGATAAAATCGGTATGCCCTCAAATTGGCAGGAATGGCTTACAACACAAAACCGATAAGAAAGAGTATTAATTACTAATGAAGATTTTTCATGGCTCAATCAAGGTCATGGACGAATTCGTTCGTTTCGCGTTCCATTTGTCCTCAAAAATCGAAATCACTCATCTTACGCTTCGTTCACGTTGGCAAATACTACTTAAGTATTTTTTAAAATCAAGCTTAAATGAATTTAAAATACTTAACATTTGAAAATTAGTAGTTTTTTTTAAATTTTGCATAAAGCGTATAATTGTCTTTGACGAATAAAAAATAAATTGAATAATCTAGTTAACAATCACTATTGAATTTTTTCCATATAACTCATTTTCATAATGAAATATCCTTTGCCAAGCGGAAATGAACACAAATGAATGCCTCTGACAAACCGTTACGAACGGTTACTGAAGCGAACGAATCCATGCATACCTTTGAGCACATCTCATCGTATCCAAATGCTCACTACGGCGTTAATGATTAAGATGCTTCAAGTTACAATTACACAATTTCCCTTTAAGTACATTCTTTTACGCCCTGCTTACAAGATTTACCTACGTTTATACTTTATCTTTCTTAACGCGAACTCTGACTTCTTGCGGACTCTACTTCTCACTATACTACACAAAACTAGTAACAAACAGAACAAAACTCAGCATTACGCTGAATCCGCACAAAAACAAACAACAAACGAACCCATCTGTTCGGGTGTATGCGACGGCTTACGGGGGGAAAGACTTGGATGACCCATTTGCCTACGTAGAACTACCGTTTTGCGCGGGGGAAAGTAACGTACATCTTAATGCCGTAAGTTATCCTCCCATACATACACACACACATACATACACATGCATACAAACACGTACAAGAGAAAAGCTCCTTACGCGAGCGTTCTAGTATGCCGTACTCGAACAATTGTGGGTGACCATATTTACAGATTACATCAAAAGGACGAGCGTCTGTCGTGTGTCGTACAACCGGCGAAACACTCACACGTCGAGGACCGGCCCAGTTTGCTGCCAGTACACCCACACTCACAACGAAGGAAGCTCAGTAAAAATGGTAAACAGCTCAACCGGGTGTAACACGGGTCGAGCTTATGCCAGTGAGTGTACCTTCGCCGACAGACAGTTGTGCAGCACGAATACAACCGGCTTGGGACAGCATTCCATGTCCAGCTCCTGGGCGGAAGGCAGGGAAAAGAGAGGCAAGATTTAAAATGTTATAGAAGCAGCTCACACACAGCCTCAACTATCCGAAGTAATCCGAGAGCAAAACGAATCCGGACGATGACTTACCAATTCAGCACCATCCTCCGTACCGGAAAAGTCGAGGTACAGCAGCTTATTACCATCGTCGGCCGAACCTTTCAGCTTGTCGAACGGGAACGTCCAGAGTGCTTTCGATGTGGGTCCGAGCCCACTATCTAGCAGCGTAAATCCACGATCCAGGTGTACGATTAATTGACAAGGACGTCCCTGTGTGCAATAGAGAAGGAGTGAAACCGTTAAGCAAAAGATTGTTTTCAAATTGTGTCCGTTGGTTTTGATTCTAGACAAAAAGTTTCAAACATGACATGAATATTGATTTTATATTACAGCTATTTACAGGTAGGTAACCTGTACGATAATGGATTAGTAACTACTTCTATGAAGTTCGTTCCTCAAATCGAACAACGAACAGCGGACAGCGTGGTAATCCTTCGGTGGGTCTCAACTTAAAACCAACGTGCAAAAACGAATTCCAATTATTGGTTCGATTAGCTGTCGTATTTTGTCACCCGCCCCGTGTGTAATCGCTTTAGTCGCCGACAGAACACGATCAGAATGGACCGTTCCACTAAATTGACTGCATCCTTCGCACACGTACACGTAGTTCCGCGTGGAATCTGCATCATCCAGAAATTGCTCCAAAAGTAGTTATCGCCCCTCCCCCCATTGGTCCTTTTGCTGGAAAAGGGTACTCACGGTACCGGTGTAGTAAAGAGCGTGAGATTAAAACGCATTTTCCTTTTAAACTCACGGGAGGTACAATACAAAAAACCAAGCGTCCGAGGAACGCTTGGAAGCTACTTAAGGGATACGCGAACGAACAAATTTTGTGGTAGCGTGAAACTGGTGGGCGATAAGCAAAAGGTTAGCAAGGAAGGAACAGGAAGCCAATTCGAAGCCATCCCGCACGATTCACCAATCCCTGTTTGCCAATTAATAACCGAAGCGGTACCGTGCTAAAGCGAAATTCGATTCCGGGATTTTAATCCCGCTTGGCGGAAATTGCAACACTCCAAGCGCCACTGCAACGCTGCTTTGCAGCTCCCTAGATAGGTGGGGCGAAAAAAAAGATAGGTTGCGCTTCAGCAAAGGGGTGATAAAGAGCGGAAAAGGGAGCGTCAAACCGAGCAGAACGGAAATGGCCGATTAGCTAGTAGCCAGGAGTAGACTATACTGTGGCAGGTTGAAAAGAAAGAGAGAGAGAGAAAGAGAGAAGGGGGAAAAACAACATAGAACGTCGATGCCTTTCCACTATCCCAAATGGTGGCTGCCATTCGGTATTCCGGTGTGGCCGTGTGGTTAGCCCGTGGTACCGAAAAACATTGGCACGATCTAAATGTGGCTCGTGTCAATAAAGCAGCGCGAGAGCAAGCAACACGGTCAGTTGTGCCAACAAATTCCGCGTAACCACCGCACCAGGTTCGATTGTACGCATCGTGCAGGTTTCTCTTTCACACTTAAACTCACAAAACCCACCCACCCGACCCCGTGCCCATTTCCGCATTCGCTATGGTGGAGCAGCATTTTGGGGATTAAGGTGTAGTTACTGTTGTGTAGTTATCGACACAAGGCCCAGCTTTGCGTGAAGGCGAGCCTTTTTTAATTAAACCGGCGGTAGATAAAGCTTGGAACGCGTGCCACGCGCTTTGCTTACCGTGAGTGGTGGATCGAGTGTGGCGAATTAAAGCAAAATCGATCACGCTTTATGTAACGATTAGCTACATCGGGGGGCGGGAGTATTGAATATTGGTTTACCGATTTAGTAGCAATCGTGGTTGAAATGAGAACAAATGGAAGCGGCCGAATCGAAATGATACAAATCGGATCAATGTTTTTTTTGCAATGAACTTAAGTAAAGATAGATGTGTTTAAAGTGCTCAACATTACTAATTTTATTCGAAAGCTTGTTAAATAAAAGAGTCGTTAGTGAAGGATTTTACTAATTTGTAGGTTTAAATCCTGGCTGATTAGTAGTAACTCTTAGTAATTCAAATCACAGATAGCATATGAATAGGTTATTATTAGGAAAATGAATGTAAAAGAGCTAAATTAGATTTGTGCTGTCTTCTGACAAGTTATTGTTCAAGATTACCACATATTTAGGTTCTATTCTACCTAAATCTCGCTAGGAATCATTATATACTTAATACTATTAATAAATGAGGTTTCGATTGTATTGCTGAAGAAGTCGTTCCTCATCTGCATTTACTCAGTTTTCAAATGGGGAGAAATTCAATAATCACTATGAGAACATTGTTAGCCACTCGAAGAAAATTATAGGACTTGTTGTCAAAATGATCAGAGATTTTAACGACAAAATTAAATTTCGTAAGCTCATGACGAGGTATGTCCTGAAGTACAATTTCGTAATTTGGTGTCTATATTACTCCAGACTAATTGACAAAATTGAAGCTATTTAACGTAAGATTACGAGATATGCATTACGCAAATTTCCATATATTGGCCGAAATCAGCTACCACCATAGAGTGTGTCATGCTTTTTGATAGGTAATGAGTCCTTAGAAAAACGGTTTAGGAATTCCTAGGCTCCGCGAATTACGAAAAAAAATTAATATACTGGACCCATGAACAACACTTCGAAAAAGATCATTTTTAGATGTTAATAGAACAAAAACACGTTATGGCGAATATGAACTAATGAGAGCTGTGTGTAAAAAAATCAATACCACCTTCCATCGATTCTACGAATTTCAAATTTAGAACTTTTTTCTTGTTTTTTGTTTTAGATTTTCAATTAGGAATTAAATTAGATCACCACAAGCCTGTTGAGTTATTTAACAAATACAGAAATAGTTTAAAATCACAATTGGCGCCTAAAAGTATTCTATATTTATAAAAAATGAATTTTTATTCTTATAGACATCTTTAAACAATTAGAATTATATTGAAGGGTGTAGACATAAGTTAGTAAAAAGATGATGAAAAACATTCAAAGATATGTTTCGCATTCAAATTCATCTCTGAAACGATTGAGAATGATTATGTTTTACCCCACTAATGAACGCCTAAAAGTATGCTTTTTTTGTGAAATTTGTATTTTTAAGCATTTATTTACATTTATATTTTAAAGCATTTATTCCAATTTTGTTAACTAACCTGAAATAGGCAACGGAAGGAAAATTCTCGCTGACAGATGATGGCATTATGGCAGCCTTGCACCAAAACGCGGGCCCACGCCGCCATATCCCGGTTCGTCTCCGACCGTAACCAATGGCTAACGACACCCCGTGTCGTACCGCACCGGATGCAGAATACGCTCGAATGTGTGCTCTAAAGGAGAAGGAAAAATACGTACAAAAACAAATGAAACGATATAAATGAGCAAACAGAAAAGGAACAAACAATACAGCACGGGGACAAATGAGGGAAGGAACAAAAAAAAATGGCAGCAAACACGAGTTAGAGTAAAAGCAGGAAAGCTTTTCACCACGGGATAAAGTGTACCATGTGTGTTTGTATGCGCGGATGTACTTACCGAGTTGGAACCGACGGTTGATGTGTTGCCAGCACCGGCTAACCGAGTGGCCACCAGGGGACAGCTTTCGAACGGTCTGCTCCATGCTTCCACCGACCAGGGTGCGCTTTCGTACAGGCTGCCAAGAGAATGAGAGCGAAAACAAGCAAAATGGTACAGTGAAACGAACAATGAGCAAAACAAACGAAACATCAGCAATTGGAGCAAAGGTTTTAAAACGCGCGTGTGTAAAATGGCGAATAATAAAAACGGAACACACACACTCTCCGAGGGGAGGAAAAAAATGAACAAACAAAACAAGACATAGAAATTGTAACAACACAAAATCGTCCTGCAAGTTTGTATGCGTTCGCAAGAGTGTTCAACGTGAAATTAAAAACAAACGAAAAAAAAAAATTAAACCAGCAATGGGTAAAAGTAACCGGGTGAGATGAGACGGATACGCCAGCGCAAAATGTGCGAGACAAAGTCCAGAGAACAATGGAAACAAAAAACGACCCTCTGGTCCCTCCTCGAACTGGACACAATGTCTAACCAAACAAAAGGACAGCATTTTGATAAGCAAGAAGCGACAGAAGTGGAAGGATCGTTTGAGCCAAAAAAAAATGGGAAACCCGAAACAGAAAATGAGGAAGCAAATTTCCCACTAGCCTTCGCTTTAGCTTCGTAATGAGCTTAGTACTCGCAATATTTCAATTTGCCCTCGAGAAAATGCGAGCAAGTGGCTTCGTAAGGAAGAAGGATGGGGGAAAGAGGGAAGAAATTATTTCAAGATTAGATTCCACCCTCAAACCGATTTCGTACCATATACTGAGAAAAATTCAAAGAAAACGTAGTATTAAAAACCCCAAAAAAGGGCAAAGAAAGACGGCGAAGGCAATGCACGGTGGAACAACGTAGAACAAACAAGTGGACATTTTTTTTTTGAGGGAAATATCTTAGAATCGAAGATGGGAAACATCTTCTAGGTGGTGCAGTAATGCGATGATTCTGATGATAATCATTAAATTTGTTAAACATATTTTAATTATCCAATATTTTTATTCATTGAAAACGGTTTGATCTGACATTGCTTAATAAAAGTTTAAAAATAATACTACAAGAAGAAGCTTAATCGCACTATTAAAAATTAAAATAAAATATTAAAGCTTGATGTACATAGTACGAGAAAGTGATTTTTTATTACACATTTTATTATTGTGCAAAATAAATTTTAATTCATGAAAAAGATTGCGAGAAAAGTTTATTTACTCAAAAAAAAGTCCTTGCATGGTTGGATGACGACTAGTGTTGGGTCAAGTAGCTCTTTTGCAAGAGCGGAGCGCACCGCTCTCGCACTCTAGAGTGTGCGGTGCGCTTGAGGTAGCTCCACACGGAGCGCTGCACACAGGAGCGATTGTGCGATGCGCTCCCACGAGCGAAGTTTCGCACCACAAGGAGCGCGCACAATAAGATGACCGCGATTGAAATATCTCTTTCGCTCTTGACCCACTAGCTATAGCCTTAGGAAATTTTCATTTTTTTTTTATTATTTTTTATTCTTTTCTTCTTTTAAAGCATTATTTGAGTGAAAAGAAACTTATTGTGACAATTTCGCATTAAAATAAAACAAATTTTTAAATTTTGCTCGAAATTTGCTCAAATTGCTCAAAAAAATGGCAAGGGGTAAGCCTTATGAAATTTTTGAGTTGAAATTTTTTTTTTTTTATTTTTTATGCTTTTTTTAATTTAAAGCATTATTTCAGAAATTTATTTCAACCGATCAATTAAAATTTTTTTGCAAAATTTCCTAAAAAAAGGTAAGGCCTTAGGAAATTTTCAAATGGGAGCGCATCGCACAATCGCTCCTGTGTGTAGCGCTCCGTACGGAGCTACCTCTTTTTCGCGTGGGTTGTGCGGGAGCGCGCACAATAAGATGAGCGGAGCGATTGAGGTACTTCTTTCGCAACACTAATGACGACTAGTATTGAGTCGTGAGCGAAAGAGCTACCACGATCCAAAAATCATGTTGAGCTCTGTGCAAATAACGAAGAAAGAGCTGCTTCGCTCCGCTCTTTTTAAAAGAGCTACTTGACCCATCACACTTCACGACATAAGGTAAGATTTTGATACGATATGTAGGCAATATTTGTCGTATGACTTAAATCAAATAAATAAAAATAAATAAATGAATCATTTCTATTTTCTAATTAACTTTCATCTACTTTATGACCACTATCTGTCCCAATGTGCGGTATGAGCAACAACACGAACAACCTTAAATGCAGCAACAACCAGTTTGATGTTAGAATTCGCTTTTCAAAAAGGTACGGAATTTTCCTCAGCGTGCTGCTTCCGGCTGCCGGTTGTGTCCTTGGGTGGTTATGGGGTTCGTTATGTTTGATGCAGCTGGTTTTTCGCCTTTCCATACTTGATAAAAAAGTGAGATAAAAATGTACCAAATGAAGCAGCAAACAGAAAACAAACAGAAAAAAACAGGATGCCCTTTTTTGTTGCTGACTTGCAAAGGTAAACAGAACAGGGGGTGAACATGAAAGTCAGCGCAATGGTCATCATCACCGTCGTGTGCCGTACAAGAGTGCATGAAACGGTCAAACATTTGCCCAGCAAATGTCCCAACTTTATTTTCGACCCTCAAGGGAGGAAAGGTTTTTTTCTTCAAACCGTAAAGTGCTTTACTTCGAATTGCATTCTCATTACACTTTCCCTGCCAAGTGTGTAAGTAGCACATTGCCATGTAGAACGAAACATTAGTGGCGGCAAACGGCATCAAAGGTGGAGTGAGAAAGTAAAACTGCTACCTCGAAAATGTACAAATGTCCACACGATGTAGCGGCAGTGCAATTTAAGTGCTCAACAGCAAGACATCAGGAAGCAGCACAGGAGAACGGAAAACAAAGAAAAAACCGAAAAGAAAAAAAACGTTGACACAAAATAAAAGAAGTCATCCGAAACTTAAACAAAACAAAATACTTGTGTTGACAGTAATTAAGGAAGCATTCGGCAAGGGCCACTGCTGTTGCTTTATCTTTGTTTTTTTTTTCGTTCTTTTCTCACTAGAAGATGCTTGAAAAATGTTCCTTCTCTACATTTCTTATCTTAGGACATAGCACAGACAACCCGAACCATTCCTTAGATGAATGGTCCTTGAATGGAGTTCGTTTTTTTCTTCGTTTCGCTTTTCTTCAACGATAATTAAGCTCTTACAGACGGCTTCGCTTCGGCACACAAAATGGTGCAATTCGTCTTGCAGTGTTTGCTGCCGTTCCAAAATGCAATGAATGCAATCTGAAGGGCGGTGAACAAGTAGACAAAATGATAGATTTTTTTTTGGTTTTATAGGTATAGCTATAAAGTGTCAGGCTGCGATTTATGATTGAAGATGGTGCGATGGATGCGAATTTGCATTTAACGATTGTTGACCACGAACGATGTGCGAGGCGTTTACTAAGCACTGTTCAGTTGCTTTAGCTACATTTAATTTATTTTGTTATCCCGACTTTGGTCTTTATCATAAATAGGCTTTGTTTTTGTTAAAAATACATAAAGAAATTGAGTATTTTTAGCAAACACAATGAAACACCGTTTTGCTTTTAAATCGATGGAAAATTGGGATAGAAATTTGTATCAATAATTCGATCGGATTCTTAATCATTCATTAGAATCAATGATGAACCCAGCTGGAACCGGAGTTTTGGATTGTTTCACCTTCAATTAACCTGCTACATTCACATTATAAGGCTTTTACCGAACGGGATTGATTTTGCCTTCGTCCCTTAGTCTTAAGTGTTTTCCATCCAAATGGGTGGAACCTTTCGTAAGATGTCGCTGGTGGCGGTAGCATATTTACATATTTGATTATTCATTCGTACACACCTGCTTCTTTCCGCGAGGCCCCCCGGGAAACCTTCATTATCGCGATCCGTGCCCGAAAAAGGTGTTCGTGAGTGTGGGATTTATTTGTCGCAGCAACCGACCGGCACCATCCCTTAAAGGATCGAAGACGGGTGTCGCTGGCTGAAAATCCTATTCCTCCAACATTATCCATTTCCCGGGTTTTGCAGAAAACCCGAAAGAGTTCGGTTCGGGGCGGGGGGTTTTTGGGGATAAATCCGCAATGGAAACCTTTCGGATGGCAATTTATCGCACCGTTTCGCAAAACTGTCAAAATTTGTCAATGCTGTTTGGTGAAGGTACGCGGTACACCGTGATTCCACAGACAAGCAAATGTGTCTTGATTGGAGGTGGTTTTCGCGTGCTAAGAAATGTACCGATACCGAGTGGATGGCATTTACAATTTGTCCCATTTTGGGTGGAAAAACAGAAGGAGAAGGTAAAGGTGTTGACTTATGTACACGGCTGTTGTTTAAAGTCGTAACCATACTTACTAAATGAAGGTATAGTTTTGTTCCTAATTACTGCTTGCACAAACAGGAAGGTTCGTATTAATCAGAAATGAAAGTAGCACAAGAATTCAGAAATGTTTATCTTTAGCCCAAATTTTCTTTGTTTTCCTATCCATGCAAATATTTCACTAAACATTCATGTCATGTCCCGGATAATCATTGTACATTAATTATCAAATATTAGATTGTACTTTACCAATACCAATACGCCGCACGATTCCAAAAACCATTTGGCATCTTCCGAAATACGAAGGATCGTGACATTCTTGGTTGTTCTAGCATCAAACGAGTTCCATTACGTTTGTCAATTAGAAATCCATTCAACTCGAAGCATAACCCCCAATGAACGATGCAACTCGGAATGTTTCGGCTCATTCCATTCTTCTCGTATCCTCCTTCCAACCGCCAAAGATCCTCTTCCGTCCCTCCCAAACATCAAGCAGGTAAGGCAGTCACTCGGAAGAAAAGCAGGAAAATCAAATTAATCATTCCTTCGGTTCGGTTCGAGTTCAAGGCAAGCATTCAATTTCAGCATTCGTCTTCGCGTGCGATGAAGCCCCCATTATCTTTTACGACTACAGCTCGGGTCCCGTTTTCCACCTTCACCGCGTGGTGTCGTGGTGTCCCAACGTCCACGTCCACGAATTGATATTAGTTTAGACATGGTTGATCCCGAGGTTCCTTAATCAAGCTGACAGACTAACCTTCCGTTTCCGTGATGACCGAGATCGAGATTTTGTGGATGTGTGTACGTATCTGTGGAATATAGATACGAGCTGCGAATGTACAAACTGCAAGGCATCTGCATCACATGCCAGTGGTCACTGTGGACAATTACGAATTCATCCTTCGCAAACCACACACCATTCGGTTTGGTTTATCGAGATGGTAGCAAATGAATGCGCGTCTAATTTAGAAGGATGGTCCGAACTGAAAGGTTTTGAAGTACGAATAGATAGCGCTAAGAACCGTTAACAATGGTGCAAAGAAAACAGTGGTCAAGTACAAGAAATATAGTGGAAATTGAAACACTGAAAATACATTTATCGTAAAATGTGACAATTTGTTCTACACATTGCATACATTTAGGCGGTGTTAGAAAGACGTCAAAGAACAAATTGTATTTGCCTTATGAAGGAAAAGAAGTATTATTTGAAAGCTCTATTTTATAGAAATATTTTTGAAAACACATTTTGTGTGTCTATGATACGGTAAGGATCGCAGAACATAACACAACAACCATCGAAACCCCTCACAGCGAACTGGAAATGAGTAATTGGATTTACTTAGGCACAAATCCATTCTCGACTTTAGCATTCAAAAGATAGCAATTTCGCTGTTGCTCAACAACTGGTTTGGGTTTCGTACCGGGTTTACTCATATCGCTAGGATAGGATGTAAATTTTCATCCCCTTTTCCCTCTGTTCTGGCAGTTCGCGTAGCACTACTTCCAAACAAACCCCTCAGCGGGAAATCATTGCATCAAAGTTTAGAGCAGAGGATGTAAGCGGAAGGAACCGAATTGTGGAAAATGGTATTTGTAAAATTACAAATGTTACAAGCAAACTTCCCCCCACCCCAGTAAGCAAATCCGGTTGGGTTTGCCGTGAGGTTCGTGCCTCGTGCCAACATTTATTAACCGCAGCGTTTTATGCGTAATTTATCGCACACAGAGTTGTTTCCCGGTTTTTCGCCGGCAAATATTCAACCGAGTGGTTGGGCTTGCGAAGAAATGAAAAGCGTGATAAGCGCTAGATAAAAGTTGGTACGTGAGCGGCACAGAAAACCGTGAGTTTGTCTTTGCGCGTCGGGCGAATATCAATGCGTTTGGGGGGAAAATACCGTGGCCGAACTGGTTTGGTGAAAATACACCTCCTAGCCGACGGCTAGTTGGGCGTGAGCCGCGGCTCGATGGGCACCGTAAGCAGAAGCGGAACTTCAACTTGTTCGGCTTTCGCTAGTTGTGGTGCGCAGGGAACCTAAACGAGCCAAGACATGTGTTGTTTTGTGTGTACGGAAGTTTCTGTGCCCGATTTCATGTTTGTACGCGGGCGTTTCGGTGTTCGTGACTTTTCGGTTGTGCTTCAGACACACTCAGACGCCCATCCCGCGTGCCATCCAAACGTACAAAGTTTGGCCTCACTGTTGTGCCAGCGAAAGACAAAGTTCTGCGTCCGAAGAATCATCGACTTTTGGAGCGACTTTTGGGTGGTGCCGTACGACTGACGAACGGATTT
Source organism: Anopheles longipalpis (assembly GCA_016170015.1). NCBI lineage: Eukaryota > Metazoa > Arthropoda > Insecta > Diptera > Culicidae > Anopheles > Anopheles longipalpis. Next base: position 13,687 of record STHD01024391.1, read on the forward strand.
CATGCGAAGAAACGTTTTGCTGATCGTTTGGTTTCGTCCAAACCTGCTAAGATGGAAGCCAGGAAACCAGCTTCTTAATGGAGCTACCGCACCAAACAAACGTTATGGGATGAACTTCGGGCTAAAAGCGTGCGTCGTTCCGTCCGTCACCGTTGGTGGAGGTCACGGATCGGTTCAATGTCTAAAACCGCTCCGACCGACGTGTATTCGGTCAAAGTTTTCCTCGTTCGTACATATGGGGACGTGATTTTGGACCAACATTTCTTAAAGGAAAGGGTTGGAAAGTTGGGCAAAGTCTTTCCACTACTTATCATAACATTAACTGACAGTGATGGTAAATGTTGGTTAGTGCAGTGAGGTTTCGTATGCAAGCAACGGTAGAAGTACAAAAATTGCAAATAATTCAACATTTAGTATTGGGTAACTCTTAGGTTTTTTCATCTTAATGATCTTGATTAACTATAATGAAGATTCAAAAAGTTCCTGAAGATTTCTATATTTTAGGAAATATCTCTTATGCAATATTCCTGAATCTTTAAAGATCAATCAAATTTCCTGAATCTTTAAACATCTTTGGAGGTCTATGAATTTCTAGACATACAAGAATTCTACCATGAAAACTCCAAAGTTCCTAAAGTTGTATGGCTTTTTAATAAGCTCAAATATCCAAATCTTTAAAGATCTTTGGAACTCCAGAACTCTAGATTCAACAATTTAATATAATACTTATCATGAAAATTTCGAAGCTGCAAAAGATTTATGTATCCAAAACAAATCAAAATTCTAAAAATTCGTGAATCTCTAAAGATTTTTAGAGTTCTAAGAATTTCTTAACATTCAAGAGCAGTAACCTTCTTTTTTCTTTCTTGGCCTGTTCATGGTCGAGAACGTCGCGAAGACATAGCCAGGTCAAGAGTTGCACACAATTGGTGAATCCCTATCAGTGAAAATTCCAAAGGACCTAAAGATTTTTGTATCAAAAACAAAACAAAAATCCAAAGATTTGTGAATCATCAACAATTGGATCCAAATATCTTTGGAGTTCATTGAATTTCTAAAAATTCAAGAACTCTATAAAGTTTTTGAAGGTTAAGAAATAAAGAACCTTGAAAGATTCATAAGTTTTTCAACATTGAATAATGCTTCGAAACTCTCAAATGTTTAAAGATCAAAGAATCTCCAAAGCCTCATCCAAATAATCAAGAATTTTGAATTCCACAAAACCCTCAATTTTTATTCGTTGGTAAAGGAACGAACTCTCACACATTCCATCCAACAAATCTAACTCACTTCTGGAGACAAAACTGTTCACATAAATGCTGACAAATCTGGCACCCGCTTACGACTGGTGCCATTCCATTCTTAAAGATTAAATGTGTCACATAAGGAAAGTGTAACAAGAAAGCAGAAACAGCTAAAAACAATCATCTGGACATTATCTTCATGGGTGGTAGCAGGATGTGGAATTTTTTTGCTGCATGTCTTTGCCATATGGAAGATATATTTCCGCCTTTCGGTGGTATCGTAATGGGAAATGGATAGAAAACAAGGCCAAAAGAAGCCACCCGTCCGAGTTTCGCCTTACTGGTTTACGTTTTGGGGTATGGTTTATTTGTTCCCCTACGGTTTTGTGGTAATAAGACCATTATGAAGGAAAGAAGTGTAGAAAATCCAAGAATCCCGCAGCAAGTTGTAAACTTTCGTTTCCCCTTTGAAAAGACATTGAGAGCTTCTATTTTTTTGTTGCTTATTCCAGTTTCAATTTACTTTCTATTCTACGACGAATGGGACGTGGTTTGTTGCAACAGAGTGGAAAAGTGTGTTAAAGAAAACCGGGAGGGGGGGCCAACATAGACAAACATAAAATCCTGAAGACAAACCGTTCTGGCAGTGGTGGGTAACCATCCCCCTTTTAGTAGGTGATGGCTTGATGGTCTTTACTTACCGCAGCTCTCGATCGGTTACTGCAACGAAAATCGATTGCCATTTGTCCAGTTCGTCGGAGCTCTCCGAGC
>STHD01024402.1:0-15701 GCA_016170015.1 Anopheles longipalpis
CGGCGCAAAGGTGCGTTGACCGGCGGCCGGCGGCCCGGCGTGCGCGTTCAGCCGAACGGCCGCACGCCGATCAGCGGGCCATGCAGGAACAGTGCGAACACGGCCCAGACGACGATCCCGCCCAGCACCGCGACGATATCGCCCGACAGCCCGCCGGCCGGATAGCGGACGCCGTCGCGGCGATCGCGCGCACGCGACACGACGAAATCGACGATCGACCACACGAAGAACGCGCCGAACAGCACGACCGCGTGCACGGTGCCGTTCACGAGCAGGTGCGCAACGGCCCAGACCATCACGCCGGCCAGCATCGGATGTCCGACGAGCGTCTTGATCCGGTTGCGCGGCACGTACGACGCGGCGATCAGCACGAACGCGACCGCGGTCAGCATGCCCGTCAGGTGGCGCACGCCGACCGGCGACACCCACAGCAGCGTCGCGCCTGCACGGGCAAGCCCGTATCCCCAGATGATCAGCACGAAGCCGACGATCGACGCGATCGCATAACCGCCTTTCCAGCCCTTCTCGCCGATCCGTTCGATCGTCGCGGACCGCCAGCCGTCGGCGACGATCCGGATCGAGTGCACACCGAGGAAGATCGCTAAACCGAGAATCAGGACGAGCATCGACTGTCTCCGTCTGGAATGATGAGTGGGGAACGTCTCCCGCGCGGCGTACGATGCGCCGTTCGCGGTGCCGGCGGCGAGGCCGACGGGTCGCGCCAGGCATGGGCGCAACCCGCGCGATCATAAACGCCGGGGCCGCCGTTGTGAAGCATGCAGGATGTGCAGTGCGTCAAGCTTGACGCATTCGTACGCCTGATCGTACGGGCGCGCAGGCGTACAGTGCACCGATCGCCCGGTGATGGGCACGCCTGAAAGAAAGGAAAACGAAGATCGCGAGGCAGTCGCGTCGCGCGACCGGGACTACGTCTGCTTGCGCTTCGCCGGAGGTTTGGACGCCGGTACAGGCGACGATTTCGATGCCGGTTTCGCTTTCGGCACGGAGGCCGGTTTCGGCGGGGATTTGGCCGCCGCTCTGGATGCAGGCTTCGGCTCGGGCTTCGGCGACGGTTTCGGCGACGGTTTCGGCGCGGATTTGGCCGTGGACTTGGGCGTAGATTTCGGCGCAGCCTTCGGTGCAGATTTCGACGCGGATTTCACTGTCATCCCGGCACCCGCCTTCGACACCGGTTTCGGCACGGCACTCGCCTTGCGCTTCGGCGGCCCCGCCAGCAGCGCCGCGCGATACGCGCTGCGGCACCAGTCGAATAGCGCGCCCGCATCCTCGAGCACGTCGGCCGGCGTTTCGTAGTAGCCCTCGAGTGCGACGGTACGCGTAGGCCGCGCATACGAGAACGGCCCCATCCCCGCCGCGACGAACGCCGGGCGGCTCACGTCGTCGACGCGCAGGAACAGCGACCCGCGCGACATGAAGCCGAACATCACGCCGTCGAGCCGCATCGCCGCGCCGCTGAAGAATCGCGCGACCGTCACCGCGCCGAGCGGCGCAAGCTGATACGCGATCTCCTCGCCGTGCGCCTTCTCCGACTGCCAGCTCACGCGGCCCCCTCGCAGCGCTGCGTCCACGCATCGAGCTCGGCGCCGTCGAAACCGACGGCCGCAGCGCTCTCGCGAATCTGCCGCCACGTCGCACGGTCGACCGGGATGCCGGCGGCCCCGCGTGCGGCACGGCTGGCATCCTCCGGCTCGCCGGGCACCTGCACCGGCGCATCGCCGGCCTGCGGCGACGCCTTCGCCCACGCGACGAACGCATCAGCCTCGCGCTCGGCGTCGGCCGCGTCGAACGCGTTCGGGTCGATCAGCACCGACAGCATCCCGTTGACGATCGCGCTCGTCTTCTGCAGCGTATCGCCGTACGTCGTATGCCCGCCGACCAGCGCGCCGCCGAAGATCTCGCACATCGCCGCGAGCGCATACCCCTTGTGCAACCCGAACGGCAGCAGCGCGCCGAACGGCTGCTCGTGCATCACGGCCGGATCGTCGGTCGGCTGGCCGCGATGGTCGATCAGCGACCCGGCCGGCACGCGCTTGCCCTGGTTGTAGGCGACGCGCGTCTTGCCGTACGCGATCGCGCTCGTCGCGAAATCGAGCAGCAGCGGCGGCTTGCCCGCCCGCGGATACGCGGCGCAGAACGGATTCGTGCCGAAACGCGGATCGGTGCCGTGCAGCGGCGCGACCAGCAGGTCGCCCGGCACGTTGACGAAATGGAACGACACGAGCCCCGAGCGCGCGCACTGCTCCGCCCAGTGCCCGATACGGCCGAGGTGATGGACGTCGCGCAGCCCGATCGCGCAGATACCCATGCGCCGCGCGCGCTCGATCCCTTCGACCATCGCCTCGAACGCGATCACCTGGCCGAAACCGCGCCCGCCGTTAATCGTGAGCACCGCGCCGCCGTCGCGGACGATCGACGCGTGCCCGTTCAGTTGCAATTGCCCTTCCCGCCACGACGCGACGTAGTTCGGGATCATCCCGATCCCGTGCGAATCGTGGCCCGCGAGATTCGCGCCGACCAGATGATCGGCGACGAGCCGTGCCTCACGCTCGCTACTGCCGGCCCGTTCCCAGAGTGCCGCGACGAATGCATGCAGCGGTTCGGCGCGCATGCGCAGCGGTTCGGTATCGGGCGTCGGCAGTGCGGTCATCGGCAACACTCCATCAAAGTCGGATCGGGTCGGGCAATCGGTACTTCGGACGATGCGGCGATCAGCGCGCGGTGGCGATCACGTCGGCAACGGCCGCGGTGAGCTTCTTCGCATACGGCACGTGCAGGAACTCGTTCGGGCCGTGCGCGTTCGACTTCGGCCCGAGCACGCCGCAGACCATGAACTGCGCGGCTGGGAAGCCTTCCTGCAGCACGTTCATCAGCGGGATCGTGCCGCCGAGGCCCATGTATGCACAGTCGGCACCGAAGTGGCGGCGCGATGCGGCGTCGAGCGACGACGCGAGCCACGGCGCGAGATCCGGCGCGCTCCAGCCCGTCGCGGCGCCCGCGTCCGGCTTGAACGTAACCTTCGCGTTGTACGGCGGATCGAGTTCGAGCAGATCCTTCAGCTGCTGCACGGCCTGCGCGGCGTCGACGAGCGGCGGCAGGCGCAGCGACAGCTTGAACGCGGTGCGCGGGCGCAGCACGTTGCCTGCATCGGCGAGTGCGGGCATGCCGGCCGCGCCCGTCACCGACAGCGACGGACGCCACGTCGAATTCAGCAGCGCCTCGCGCGGATCGGTCGTGGTCGGCAGCACGGGCTTGCCGTCCGCGCCGCACGCCCACGGCAGCCCCTTCCACACCATGTCGCCGAGGATCGAGGCGGCCGCTTCGGCTTCGCGTACGCGGCTCTGCGGAATTTCGCAATGAAACACGCCCGGCAGCAGGTTGCCGTTCTTTGCGTCTTCGAGACGCTCGAACAGCTGGCGCATCACGCGGAAGCTCGACGGCGCGATGCCGCCGTAGACGCCCGAGTGGATGCCTTCTTCCAGCACCTCGACCTGCAGGTCGCCGGACACGAGCCCGCGCAGCGACGTGGTGAGCCACATCTGGTCATAGTTGCCGGCGCCCGAATCGAGGCACACGACGAGCGACACCTGGCCGAGCCGGTCGCGCAATGCATCGACGTACGGCAGCAGGTCGTAGCTGCCCGACTCTTCGCAGGTCTCGATCAGGCCGACGCAGCGCGGCCGCTCGATGCCCTGCTCGTCGAGCGCGCCGAGCGCCGCGAGGCTCGCGTAGATCGCATAGCCGTCGTCCGCGCCGCCGCGGCCGTACAGCTTGCCGTTCTCGAACTTCGGCGTCCACGGGCCGAGGTCCGCGCGCCAGCCGTCGAATTCGGGCTGCTTGTCGAGGTGGCCGTACAGCAGGATCGTGTCGGTGCTGCCCGAGCGCGTGGCCGGCGATTCGAAGAAGATCACCGGCGTGCGGCCCGGCAGGCGCACGATCTCGAGCTTCAGGCCCTTCACGGGCTGCCGCTCTGCCCATTGCGCGGCGTCGGTTACAACGCGCTCGAGATAGCCGCGCTTCGCCCAGTCGGGGTCGAATGCGGGACTCTTCGCGGGAATCGCGATGTAGTCGGTCAGCGCATGGAGGATTTCATCGTTCCACTTGCGCTCGATGAAGGTAACGAGCTTGTCATGGTCGAGGACGGGGGTAGTGTCGACGGAAGTCATGGTGGGGGTGCCTGGATCGGGCTGACGAAAACCCAGATCATACGCCGATGCTCCCCCGCCGGCGCCCCCTCCTGGCCGTTCAGACGATCTTCGGGAACGCGTCGCGCAGCCCTGCCGCGCAGGCCAGCGCATCGTCCCACAACCGCCGCGTCAGTTCGCCGGCATCCGCTTCGCGCGCGAGCGGCGCGGCCTCGCCCGACCACAGCAGCGAGAAATCGTCACGCCCCTGCCGCTCGAACGCGCCGCGCAGCGGATCGACCGCGGCCGTCGCGAGCGGGAACGCAGGCGCGAGCGCACTCATCGGCCCCTGCTCGCGCATGAAACGCGTCAGCAGCCCGCGCGCGGGGCGGCCCGTGTACAGGTTGGTCATGCGCGTGCCGTCGTCGCGTGCGGCGCGCACGGCCGCACGATGCTGCGCCGAGCGGCCGGCCTGCGGCGTCAGCAGGTAACCGGTGCCGATCTGCACCGCGCGTGCGCCAAGCGCGAACGCAGCCGCGATGCCGCGCCCGTCGGCGATTGCACCGGCCGCAATCACCGGCACGCGCACCGCATCGACGATCTGCGGCAGCAACGCGAACAGGCCCGGTTGCGCGTGGATATCGTCGGTCAGGAACATGCCGCGATGGCCGCCCGCCTCCGCGCCCTGCGCAACGATCGCGTCGACGCCGCGCGCATCGAGCCAGCGCGCTTCCTCGACGGTCGTCGCGGACGAAACCACGCAGGCGCCCGTGCGGCGCACGCGATCGAGCAGCGTGTCGTCCGGCAACCCGAAATGGAAGCTCACGACGGCCGGCCGCAATTCCTCGACGACCGCGCACATCGCATCGTCGAACGGTGCGCGGCCGGGGCCGCCCTTCACGCCGGCCGGATTGACGCCCGCTTCCGCGTAGTAGCCTGCGAGCGCTGCGCGCCAGCGTGCGTCGACCTCCGCATCGGGCGCGGGCGGTGTGTGGCAGAAGAAGTTCACGTTGAACGGTGCGGAGGTGTGCGCGCGGATCGCCGCGATCTCGTCGCGCAACTGCTGCGGGCCGAGCGCCGCGCATGCGAGCGAACCGAGCCCGCCGGCTTCGCACACTGCAATCGCGAGCGGGCTCAGCGACCCGACCATCGGGGCCTGGATCAGCGGCAAACGGGAAGGCAGTGTCGTCATCGGAATCCCTGTTCGGAATGCGTGGCCATTGCCACGTTGGTTGTCCTGGTCGTCGTCGCGCGCGAACCGCTCCGTCGGGTGCGTGCTAGCTTCCGCCGCGATCCATCCCGCGCCGGTACGCGGCCGGGCTGGTCGCCGCAATACGCCGGAAATGCCGGCGCAACGATTCCTCCGAGCCGAACCCCGCGCGCGCAGCAACCTGCGCGAGCGGCAGCGCGGGCTGCGCCTCGAGCATGTCCTTCGCGACGTTCACGCGCTCGCGGATCAGCCACGTGAGCGGCGACATCCCCGTCGCATCCGCGAACTGACGCTGCAGCGTGCGCGTGCTCATTGCGGCCTGCGCGGCGAGCGACGCCAGCGTGTGCGGCTCGGCTGCATGCGCGCGCATCCAGTCGATCAGCTTCGCGAGCCGGTCGGTGCCGCCCGGTGCGACCGGACGCGGCACGAATTGCGCCTGGCCGCCGTCGCGATGCGGCGGCAGCACGAGGCGCTGCGCGACACGGTTCGCGATCGCGCCGCCGTGGTCGCGGCGCACCAGATGCAACAGCATGTCGAGCCCCGCCGCCGAGCCGGCCGACGTAATGATCAGCCCTTCGTCGACGTACAGCGCATCGGGATTCACGCGCAGCGCCGGATAGCGCGCCTGCAGGCGTTCCGCGTAACGCCAGTGGGTCGTCACGGTGAGGCCGTCGAGCACGCCGGCCGCCGCGAGCACGAACACGCCCGAACAGATCGAGCAGAGCCGCGCGCCGCGCCGATGCGCGGCCCGCAGTTTCTTCAGCAACGGCTCGGGCGGCAATTCGTCCGGATCGCGCCAGCCGGGAATCACGATGGTGTCCGCGCGGTCGAGCGTCGCGAGCCGGTACGGCGCTGCGAGCGTGATGCCGCCCGCCGCGCGCACGGGCCCCGGCTCGCTCGCGCATACCGCGAAGCGATACCAGTCGACGCCGAGTTCCGGGCGCTCGAGCGCAAACAGCTCGACCACGCAGCCGAATTCGAAGGTGCAAAGGCGATCGTAGGCGAGCGCGACGACGAGATGATTGTGCATGGCGCGATGTTACCGGAACTTGTCGATCGCGCCACTGCCGCGAAACGGGCCGAACCGCGATACTGCCCTTCATCCCGGCGCATTCCGCGCCCCTTCGACCCGGAGAACCTGCCCATGTCCTACGTCACCGACGTGCCCGCCGCCGACAGCCCCGTCGCCCTCGCGCATTTCGAGGCCTCGCTGCGCTTCGAGACCGATTGCTGGGACGTGCACGATGCGTTCGCATCGGGCGCACCCGATTTCGTGCTGCTCGACGTGCGCGGCCCCGACCAGTTCGCCGCCGGCCACGTGCCCGGCGCACGCAACCTGCCGCGCCGCAAGATCATCGAGAGCAAGCTCGCCGGCTATCCGGCCGCCACGCTGTTCGTCGTGTACTGCGCGGGTCCGCACTGCAACGGCGCCGCGCGCGCGGCGATCCAGCTCGCGCGCCTCGGCCGCCCGGTCAAGCTGATGATCGGCGGCGTGACGGGCTGGCTGGACGAAGGTTTCGCGTTGAGCAACGAAGTGCAGCCGATGGGCGCCGAAGCCAGCTGATCGTCATTAAAAGCGCAACAATCAATTGCCGGCACACAAACGGAAAAAGCGCGACAATCAGCCTCATTGCAGTTCGGACGGAGCAGCACCATGCATGATGAAGTCCTGATTCAAGTGGCCGGTTCAGTCGCCGCGATCGCGATCTATTTTCTGCCGGCCGTCATTGCCGACAGGCGCGGCCGGCACGACAAGCTGACGATCGCGATGTTCAACGCGCTGTTCGCGTGGACCGGCATCGGCTGGCTGATGACGCTGTACTGGGCGTGCCAGCCGAACCCGCACACCGACGTCGCGCAGACGATCCTCGCGAAGCGCCGCGGCGTCAGCATGCGGACCTTCTCGACCGGCCTCGTCGAACGTGTGCAACGCCGCGTTGCCGCCCAGGAGCAATGGGCGGAAAAGCAAGGCTGCCGTTAAGTCCCTGGTTTCCCCTTTACCGTGCTGCGTCGAACTTCGGCATCCTGACGTTGGTCGACGCGCGGTAATTCCAGTCGAGCCCGTCGCGCGGCGGCCAGCCGCCCGCACGCAACCACGCCCCGAACGCCCCCGCCGTCACCGCCCGTGCGATCCGCTCGCCCGGGCAGCCATGCGGCCCCGTGCCGAAGCCGAAATTCGGCCCCGCCGTGCGGCCGGGAATCAGCCGGTGCGGGTCGCGATACACGGCCGGGTCACGGTTCGCCGCGGCGAGCACGACGAGGATCGCGTCCCCGGCTTCGACCCGCACGCCTTCGATCGTCGTGCAGGCCGCGACGAAGCGGCGCGTATTCTGCACCGGCGAATCGAAACGCCCGACTTCGGCAACGAACGCGTCAAGCGTGGCGGCATCCGGCGCCACGCCCGCCTCCCCGTGCCATGCGACCAGCGCGTTGCCGAGCCACGCGGCCGTCGCCTCGCACGTCTGCGACAGCAGACCGACCAGATTCGCGACCAGCGCGCCACCCGCCTGCCAGCCCGACGCGCGCGCCGCCTGCTGCACCGCAGCGACCAGCGTGCCGTCGTGCGCGTGCGACTGCGCGACGCGCTCGGTCATCCGGTCGAGCAGTTGCCGCGCACTGTCGCTCGCGCGGGCCAGCGCCGCGGCATCCGACAACGGTGACAGCGCGGCGACGAAGTCGACCACCTGCGCCGCGATATCGTCGAGCTGCGTTTCGTCGAAGCCGAGCAGATCGGCGACCGCGCACACGGGCACCGTCATGCACCACCCGTTCAGCGCGTCGGCGTCGCCCGGCGCCGGCAAGCGTCGCGCGGCAAGCTGCCCGGCGCGATCGCGCAGCGCCTCCGTGTCGATCGGCGCGAACGCCGCGCGCAACGCCTGTTTCGGCACGTCGTGCCGCGACGCGCCATCGTTCATGCGCACCAGCTCGCCGAACAGCGCGCCGGCCGTCGTGCCACGCAACGCAGGCGGCACCGGCGCGTCGAGCGGGCGCACCCGGCAGCCCGGATGGCCGAGCACGGCCGTCACGGCCGCCGCACGGCTCGCGACCCACAGGCCGAGCGTGGCGTCGAACGCGAGCGGCGGCCCGTCGACGAGCGTCGCATAGTAGGGATAGGGATCGCGGTGCGTGACCGCGGCAATGGGATCGGTCGGGTTCATGCGTTCAGTATCGGCGCAGTGCGCCGCCGCATGTTTCGGGGTTGCGTGAAATGTCGCTGCACGGGCGCCGCCTGTCGCGGCATCGCAACGACAGCCCGATGTCAGGCAGCCGAGCGGTAGCGGTGCGACTGCATGCGCAGCCGGACGCGCCCGGCCGAAATCGCACGCGGCTCGGGCACCACCGTGTCTTGATGGAACATTTCCTGCCGGAACTCGCCGTTTTCGTCGAACCACTGGCAGATCAGCCAGTCGCCGTCGTCGAACACGACCGGCCCCGCATAGGTGACGGTCATGCGCGGGCCGCCGGTTTTCAGCGTTACGACATCGCCGACGCGAAACCCGACGCGGTGATTTTCTCGAATCGTCATCGCTCTCTCAGCTTTTTATATATTGATATTCCCGGCAGTCCACCGGCCGGTCATTACAACGTGCCGCAGATTATCAATCAAAAAAACAGCCGGCAACTCCCGCGTACATAAATGCTCTGAACGGAAATTGGCAACAATGCGCTGGATTGGCACGCATAGCATCCCGCCGGCCGCCAGATCCGGCTTGGGTTAGGCGCCGGCAGCGGTCGAACGGGCGGAATGCGGAGAATAGACGATGATTTTCACGCCGTCATCGACGATTAATTCGGACGTGAAATCGGTTGATTATTGTCAATCAACGTTTCGACTGGAAACGATCCCACTTTTTATTGGGGCTCATTCACCGAACAAAACCGGTGAATTATCGGGTGCGGCAAACCAGCGGTTGATATCGCGCCCCGGCACGGCAGCCTGCGTAAATGTAAACGTGCCGTCGCGCACCATCTCCGTCGCAGCGCGCAGGAACGCACCGAGCGCAGCCCGCGCCAGTGCGCCGCCAACGCTGACGCGCTTCACGCCGAGCGCCGCCAGCTCATCGAGGCTCAGCAACCCGCCCTGCAAGCCCATGACGACATTGACGGGCGCGCCGACCGCCCGCGTCACCGCCGCGATCTCGGCGGCGTCGGTGATGCCCGGCGCATACAGCACGTCGGCGCCGGCGTCGCGATAGGCGACGAGCCGCGCGATCGTGTCGTCGAGGTCGCGGCGGCCGTGCAGGTAGTTTTCGCAGCGCGCGGTCAGCGTGAACGGAAACGGCAGCGCACGCGCCGCCTCGACGGCCGCCGCGATGCGCTCGACCGACGCGTCGCGCGCATAGATCGGCGTATCGGCACGGCCCGTCGCATCCTCGATCGAGCCGCCGACCGCGCCGGCCTCGGCCGCCAGCCGGATCGTTTCGGCCACCGTGTCGGGTGCGTCGCCGAAGCCGTTCTCGAGATCGGCGCTCACGGGCAGGCCGCCCGCGGCGACGAGATCGGCGATGTGGTCGAGCATCGCGTCGCGGTCGATCGCGTTGTCGGGCTGCCCTTTCGAGAACGCATAGCCGGCGCTCGTGGTGGCGAGCGCCTCGAAGCCGGCCATCGCCAGCAGGCGCGCGGTGCCGGCGTCCCACGGATTCGGGATGATGAAGGCGCCGGGGCGCGTGTGCAGTGCGCGGAAAGCTTCGGCGTGGCGGGCTTGCTGGTCAGAACGGGTCATCGCGGACTCCCGGAAGGTGTTGACGGGTGAGCTTACGCCGGTCATGCGCGCGACGTTTCAGCGACCGCCGAAATGTCGTCGCACGACACGAAAAAAACGGTGACGGTACGGGCGGGCGAACCGGCACCGGATTCGCCCGAGGCCCGCCCGCCTGCTTTCAGGTCAATTCAGGCTGCGTACTGTCGATGCCGAGCAACACGTCGGTGACAGCCTCCGAGAACCGCATCGCGCGGCCGTCGATCAGCACGCCATCCGGATTCGACAGGTCGCGCGCCGCTTGCGGTACGCCGTACGCGATCAGCACGCGCGCGCACGCTTCCCAGTCAGGATCGCCGACGCCTTCCGGTTCGTTGACGGACGCCCAGGACAACGTGCCGAGCGCGTCGCTGCCGAACCCGTGCAGGTCGCGCCAGTTGGCGCCGTGCGCGAGCAGGAACGCCAGCAGCTCGGCATCGCCGCGGAACACCGCGTGATTCAGCGCGCTCGCGTCCCAGTCGCCGCCGCGCGTGGCGACCGGCCAGCCCAGCTCGACCATGACCTTCACCGCGTCGCGCGAGCCCCACGCGGCGGCGTCGGGCAACTGGCGCAACCGGTCTTCGGTCAGCGCGCCAGGCAGTTCGGGATGCTGCGCCTGGATGCGCCGCGCGCCGGACGCGTCGGCACGCGCGCAGGCCGCCACGAACGCATCGTCCGCGCCGAGCACCTCTTCCGCGCCGGCCGCGCGCAACAGCGCTGCGGCCTCCGACAACCCGGCCTGCATCGCCAGCCGGTACGCACTGACGCCGGCCTCGGTCCGCGCAGCGGGATCGGCGCCCGCCGCCAGCAGCGCGGCGACATGGCGTGCCGGGCAACGCACGGCGATCGCGCGCAACAAAGGCGCGCCCCACATCCTTGTCGGCCCCTCTCCGGCCGGCTCGTTCGGGTCGCCGCCATGCGCAAGCAGCAGTTCGAGCGCGGCAGCGTCCGGCACGTCAAGCGCCCGCCGCAGCGCATTCGTTCCGTCCACCCGTGCGCCGTGCTCGAGCAGCACACGTGTGCACGCCGGATTCTCCACCGAGTGATACAGCGATTCGCCGTCGTTCGGATCGGCGCCGGCCTCCAGCAGCATCGCGGTGAGCGCCGGATCGCGATTGACGCCGGCCGCACCATACAGCGCCGACAGCGGCTCCGACTCGTCGGGCTCGGCAAGCGAGGCGGGCGGAAAACGGTTGCCGATCCGCTGGTTCGGATCGGCGCCGGCATCGAGCAGATGACGCGCGCAGGCGCGCAGCCTGACGGCGAACGCGGGAATCTGCCCGAGCCGCGAATGCGTGACGGCGACGAGCGGCGGCAGCTTCAGCGGCCCGCCGGCACGCGCGATCCAGCCGGGATCGGCGGCCAGTGCCGTCTTCATCGCGCCGAGATCGCCCGCCGCGCACGCGATGGCCGGGTCGGCCGAAACGAGATCGGGATGGTCGAGCAGCAATTGCGCGGCGACGTGCGGCCGGGATGCGTCGAAGCCGCCGGTCACGTCGGCGCCGTAGGCCAGGTCGAGCCAGCGCCGGATCAGCAGCGACCGCGGTTGCCGCGCGAGCGACTGCGTTTCGACGAACACGCCGAGATCGGCCCACGAAACGAAGCCGTATTCGCGCGCGATGCAGGATTGCGCGTCGTGCAGGCGGAGCCCGAGCGCCCGTGTTTCATCGTGCGTGCGGTTCGCGGCGGCGGGGAGAGACTGGACAAAGCGCGCGACGGCACCGGCGTCGCCCTGCCGGTACAGGCGCAACAATGCCTTGGCCTGCTTTTTCAGATGATCGGGATGAGCCCCGGATGGCAGCTTTTTCATGCGGATCCTCGTGCATGGATGGCCGAAGGTCCGCAATACCGCCAGCACAAAGGATGGGGAAAGACTGGATTTGCTGCGACAGGTGGGTTCAACCCTTTCCGCGGACCCGGAAGCGACCTGCATCGCTGCCCGGTATCGTAGGCGACGGCCGGCCGCATCGTCAACCGTGCCGCCGGCCCCGCCGCTCAACCCGCGAGTTGCTTCGTCAGGAAAATGCGTGTGTGCCCGGCCGGATAATCCGGCAGCTCGCCGAAACGGACATAGCCGCGTTTCTCATAGAACGGCCGCGCCTGGAAGTCGAACGTGTCGAGCCACGCGCTGTGGCAACCGCGCGCGACGGCCTCCGCTTCGGCGAGATCCATGATGCGCGTGCCGGCGCCCTGGCCGCGCGCGGCCTCGGGCACCACGAGCAGGTCGACATGCAGCCAGCCGAACGCCGTGCCGCCCCACAGGCCGCCGACCACCGCGCCGGCCTCGTCGGTCACGACCACGGCCAGCGGCCGGAACTCGGCCGGGCCGGCCTGGCTTTCGTTGAATCGGACGAGCGGCGCGACGATCTGCTTGCGCACGTCCGCGTCGCCCGCATCGGTTACTTCGTAGAGGAACGTCATCGGTCGGGTCGGGTTGAATCGTGAACAGGCGTGACGGGCCGCGCCCGTCAAACGACGTACGCGCCCTTCGCGTGCAGCTCCGCTTCGGTACGCTCGAGCGCCGCGATGGCGTCGCTGCCTTCGAGCGCCAGCAACTGCGCGACCAGCGCCTCGGCCATCGCATGCGCGGCCACCAGCGACGGGAAGAACGACGGGCTGTCGTGCGTGAAGATCAGTTGCGCGTCCGCGTGCAGCGCGATCGGCGACACGGCGCTGTCGGTGATCGCGACGATCTTGCTGCCCTGCGCCTTCGCGGCCTGCGCGACGCGCGTCGCTTCGGCCGAATACGGCGCGAAGCTGACGATCACGGTCACGCTCTGCTTCGCGATCGTCCGCAGTTCCATTTCGAGCGAACCGGCGACGCCGTTGAGCAGCGACACGGTCGGCCGGAACAGCCGGTAGCCGTAGACGAAACCGAACGCAACCGGGTAGCACGAGCGAAACCCCGCCACGTGCACATGCGATGCCTTGCGGATCAGTTTCGCCGCATCCGCGAGCGCGTGCTCGTTCTGCGCGGCGGTCGCCGACAGGTTGTGCTGCTGCGCGGCGAGCAGGTCGTGGGCGAGCGATGCCTTCGCATCGGGCCGCACGAGCGAGCGCGCACGCTGCGTCAGTGGCTCGGGACGCGTGCGCACGCGGGCGACGCACAGGTCGCGCAGCTCGTTCCAGCCGGGGAAGCCGAATTGCTGCGCGAGCCGCACGAGCGACGCAGGCTGCACCTGCGCGCGCTGCGCGACCTTGCGCATCGACGATGTCGCGACTTCGTCGGGATGATCGAGCAGGAAGGCGGCGCCCGCCTGAAACTGCGGGCTCAGCTCTGAAAATTGCGTCCGGATCCGGGACGCGAGTTCGTCGAAATTGGCGGCCATCTTGGTGGGAGCGGAAACCGGTCGTTCATGGTATCACCGGCCCCGCACACACCGGTCAGCGCAGCACTTCGACGTGATCGGCGTCGACCTTCACCCGGCCCGACCATTTGCGCTCGAATTCGCCGGTCACCTTCACTTCGTTCTTGTCGCTGACGGGCTGGCCGGCCGCCCACAGCTTGGCGTCGATCTCGACGCGGATCGTGCCGGTGGCGTCGGCGAACTCGTAATCCTCGCCGCCGACGTGCTTGACGATGCGCCCCTGCAGTTGCACGTGCTGGTCGTCCTTGCCGTTGGCGAGCAGTTCCTTGACGGTCGTCGTGGTCAGCGCGGACGGCCCCGTGTATTGCGCGTAGACGGCCGCAGGCAACGTGGCGAGTGCAACCGCCAGGATTCTGGCCAGGTGTTTCATGATGTCGGTCCTCTTCTTCGATGTGACGCCGCGCCCCGTTGAACGCGACGGCGCCAGATTACGGACCGTAAGATTAAGCAAACCTGAAGGATGCGCCGAGGCGACACGGTGCCGCATTGGACGCGTACCAAAGCCGGCCGCGCGCCGCGCGCATTTAAGCTGTGCCTAAGACACGTGCGCTTATCATGGGGACTCCGGGCGCCGCCGCGCCCCGTTGAAGAGACATGAATTCATGCGCGTACTGCTCGTCGAGGACGATCCGCTGATCGGCAGCGGGCTCGAACAGGGCCTCAAACAGGAAGGCTTCGCGGTCGACTGGGTGAAGGACGGCGATGCCGCGTCGCTCGCGTTGCGCTCGACCGGCTACGGCCTGCTGCTGCTCGATCTCGGGCTGCCGAACCGCGACGGCCTGTCGGTGCTCGCCGCGCTGCGCCGCCGCGACGAAACCCTGCCCGCGATCATCATCACCGCGCGCGACGGCGTGCCCGACCGCATCGCGGGGCTCGACAGCGGCGCGGACGACTATCTGGTCAAGCCGTTCGAGCTCGACGAACTGCTCGCCCGCATCCGCGCGGTCAACCGCCGCCATGCGGGCCGCGCGCAGACGACACTCGCGATCGGCCCGCTGCGGCTCGACCCCGTCAAACACCTCGTCTGGCTCGACGACGACGAAGTGCCGCTGTCGCCGAAGGAATTCGTGCTGCTGCACGAGCTGATGCGCGAGCCCGGCGCGGTGATTTCGCGCGAGCAATTCGAGGAACGGCTGTACAGCTGGGGCGAGGAAATCGAGAGCAACGCGGTGCAGGTGCATATCCACAACCTGCGCAAGAAACTCGGCCACGACATGATCCGCACGGTGCGCGGTGTCGGCTACCGGATCGGTGACGGCACGTGACGCGCATGCAACGCGCGATCGCGCGCTGGCGCAACGCGTCGCTGCGGCGGCGCCTGCTGACGTGGCTGCTGCCGGCCGCGTGCGTGATCGGCCTGGTCGCGAGCGCGGGCACGTACTGGGGCGCATTGCGCGAACTCGACGACCTGCTCGACGACCAGATGCGCAGCATGTCGAAGCAAATCGTCGTCGGCCCCAACGGCGAGCTGTCGTTCAGCGACCATGCCAACGGCAAGCACGGATTCGAAGCGAGCGACCCCGATGCCGTGCTGCTGCAGGTCTGGCGCAACGGCACGCTGGTGTATTCGACCGACCGCGACTCGAAGCTGCCGCCGCCCGAACAGAAAGGCATCGCGAGTGTCGACGTCGCCGGCCAGCCGTGGCGCACCTATGTGACCGAACGCGGCGGCACGACGATCCGGCTCGCGCAGGCGCGGCATGCGCGCTGGGAAGCCATCGCGGGCATCGCCGTCCACCTGCTGTGGCCGGTGTTCTCGATGCTGCCGCTGCTCGCGATCGGCCTGTGGTTCGGCATCGGCGCGGGGTTGCGGCCGCTGCGCACGATCGCGTCCGGCCTGAAGCGCAGGAATGCGAACAACCTCGAACCGGTCGACGTCGCGTCGATGCCGAACGAGGTCCGCCCGCTCGCCGAAGCGATCAATGACCTGCTCGCGCGCCTCGACCGCTCGTTCACGCTGCAACGGCATTTCATCGCCGATGCCGCACACGAGCTGCGCACGCCGATCATGGGATTGTCGATCCAGTCGCAACTGCTGCGGCGCGCGGCGACGGCCGACGAGCGCGAGCACATCCTCGCGCAGATCCATGCGGGCACGACGCGCCTCGGCCACCTCGCCGAGCAGTTGCTGACCCTCGCGCGCCTCGAGCCCGATGCGCAGGCGGCCGCCTCCGCGTCGGCGCCCGTCGATCTCGCGGCGCTGTGCCGGTCGGTGGTCTCGGAGCGCGCGCGCGTCGCCGACG